>CP126897.1:107755493-107862993 GCA_030440675.1 Furcifer pardalis
GCCCACGCTGTGAATCAGGCACTGCTGAGTCTCACACAATGCCTTCGCAGTGTCTTTTCACTACAATGATTAGTATTTTTATTTTAGTGCCAAGCGACACGGAAGCATCGAGCTGTGTAAAACATCATCACATCAGGAGGAAGGTTCGGCACCAGGAAGACATAAGTGGGCCAATTGCTTTAGCGCCTGAAAAACTACTAGAGATGAAAATAGACATTTTTCAGATGCCTAGAAAAATGGAGGTAAAGGCGAATTAACTGAGCTTATGTGGAGAGGAAATTGGCCTTGTTCCTGACAGCTGGCCAGGATGCATTTGGCTACTCCAATCCAGCCAAAGAGAAATCTAGTACCAGAGGTTGAACATGGGACTTGTGTGGTGGTGGTGGTGGTGTTTTGGACTAGGTAAAAGTAAAGGTTGCTCTTGCTCGAAAGCCAGTTGGATCTGACTCTAGAGTTTGGTGCTCATCTCTGTTTACAGCTAAAGAGCCAGCACTGTGTATATGCAGACATTTCCGTGGGCATGTGGCAGGCAAGACTAGACACCAGAGTGCACAGAACGCTGTTACCTTCCCACCCAAGTGGTACCTATTTATCTACTTGCAATTTCTTGCTTTCAAACTACTAGGTTGGCAGGAACTGGGACAGGTGATGGAACACTAGGGTCTTGAACTGCTGACTTGTCGTCAAGTTCAGCATCTTAACCACTAATCCACCACAGTCCATTTTTTGGATGACTCATCCCCCAAAAAACCAGCCAAGCTTTTATCTGCTTTTCCTCACGTACACATTTCTCACCTAGGGTTGTATATGTTATCTTGAAGGGGTTTGACAATGCCTAGCGAAATCCTCACAAACATGACGAACTCTAAGTAAAATATCCACATTCTGCTATTTTTTTCCACACTTTTAAAAAACATTAGAAAGCCACACACACATGAATTGCACTACTAGCTTGGCTATTAATTTATGAATATCTTCCAGCTTTCAGTTCTGTTGTTTATGGGATTGGGAGAAGTTACAGTAGGAAAAGAGAGAAGGCAAATATGAGATGGACACACTCAATTAAAGAAGCCACAAACTGGGTTTTGCAAGACCTAAATGGGTCTGTTAAGGATAGGATCTTCCAGAGGTCACTGACTCATAGGGTCGCTCTCAGTCAGAACCAATTGTATGGCACATAATAGCAACAACTCTTTGCGCCTGTTCAGAAGGTACAGCTAGTGTGAAAGGTAGGAAACAAGGTACAGTACCAGTATCTTATTGGAAGGGCAGCCTTTCTGGAGTCTGTCGCTTTAGGTCTTTTGGACTCTAGTTTCCAGAATCCTAAACCGGGATCATCCCACACCAGAAAGATGTCAAAGTGGAGAGGGCTGCTATGTGGAACCCAAAGTGATCCTCTGTGTCTGACTTCTGAAAGAAGAGAGAATCAGTGGAAATATTGGTTGGGAGACTGTTTAATAATCAGCTTGGATTTCCACAGGGAATATTCATCCCCAAGGATCTGAGTGTGTTTCTCAAGTACTCGAGAGACAGGTAGCCTTTCACCACTGTTATAACCGTGTGCATTCATCAGTGAAAGTTTAGGTAAAGGTATCCCTTTCTCAAAAGCCAGTCATGTCTGACTCTAGGGTTCAGTGCTCGTCTCTCTTTACAGCCAAAGAGCCAGCACTGCCTGCATATGCAGAAGTTTCCATGGTCATGTGGCAGGTATGACTAGACACTGGAGTGCATGGAATGCTGTTATCTTTCCCACTGAAGCAGTACCTGTTTATCTACTTGCAATTTCTTGCTTTCGAACTGCTAGGTTGGCAGGAGCTGGGACAGACAACAGGCGCTCACTCCATCATCCACAGGTCATGACCTGCTGACCTGCCAACCTTCCAGTCATCAAGTTCAGCATCTTAACCACTAAACCACCGCAGTGAATGTGTACCATGCAATTAATGCAGTGTGAGACGAGAAAGTTGGAAACTACCAATGGTCATCTGGAAGGCTGGCAAGTCGTCAGTTCAAGACCCGGGTACTGCATGACAGAGCTCATTCCGTCATGCAGTGCTCAGGTCTGGAATGGCTGACCTGTTGACCGTCTGGTCGCCAAGTTCAGCATCTTAACCACTAAAGCTACTATGGACCCTTGGCTAGCTAGCATTAGTCATGCATAAAGTCCTGAGAAGGTTTTCCCACTTGCAGACTTGATCTGCAAAAACCCCTCAACTCTGCAACGTTATGTATGTTGCCTCCAGCAAGGCATGGCAGGGTGTCTTCCTTGACCCCCATCCACTCTTGCCTTTTGCCAATTTCTCTTGCCGTCCTTCAGTTGTCATCTGCCTCCCATTTTCCCACTCTGGCCTCCTCCTCCTCCTTTTCCTCTAGTCTCTTATCTCTTGTCCACAATGCGTTTCTCTCTCTCTCTCTCTCTCATTCCCCGTTCAAGGCCAGTCTTCTTCGTGAAACTCCCCTCTCTCTCGAGGGAATTCAAAATCCAACTCTCTTAATCACAGCCTGTTTGGATTCTAAAAGTTGCTGCCATTTGGTCAATGTTTTTACTCATTTCAGTTTGGCCAATACACAATCGGCCTGCAAAGAGCCCTGGTGGTTAAACTGCTGTACTGCAGCCAGAACATTGTAGATTCGATCCTGACCAGGGCACAAGGTTGACTCAGCGTCTTCCATCCTTCCAAAGTCAGTAAAATGACTACCCACATGTTGGGGGCAAAATGTTAATTAAATTGTGAACTGGCCAAAGAGTGCACTAAGCGCTATGGGACAGCATAGAAGTGTGACCGATAACGCTAAAAATTTTTAACTATTGAAAACATATTGTAGGAGGAAGATAATACTTTTATTGGATCACTAAAAGAAAATTAAACATTAAGCCAAGGGTGTCCAAAAGATGATCCAAGGGCTGGATCTGTTTCCCCAATGCCAATTAATCTGGCCCATGAAGCCCTCATCACTCCTGTAAGGGGAAGTAAAATGCATCCATATGGCGCATTCCTATGGGAACATGCATTCCTATGGGAAACCACATTTTGGTTAATGCATTTTGGGTTTCAATGCATTCCTATGGGAAACTGTATTCAATGCATTCCTATGGGAAATTCGGTTAAAGTAATTTTCGCTGTAATTACATTAACCAAGGTTTCACTGTAATTAGCATTTTGCCCCCAGCATGCTGGGGACTCATTTTACTGATCCCAGAAAGATGGAAAGCTGAGTCAACCCTGATTCCCCATTGTAACTGAACTCAGGTTTTACCTGGAGTGCAGCAGTTTAACCACTGGTCCTGCTGGCAAAACATAGTGAGTTCAATCACGGTGGGGAATCAAGGTGGATTGCTGGCGCAGTGGTTAATTTCCTTTCCTTGCATTGAACCAAATTCTTCAGCTTACAGACAGTCATGCTGGCTTGTGAATTTTGGACATTGCAAGCTCAAAGAATTCAATGCTTTGGCACCTGAACCCCCACATTTTAGACACATAAGGATGCTGCCAGCCCCCACCCCAACACCTCTGGGTCTTTCTCTTTCCTTATTTCTGCCTATTTTTAACTAGGGCAAGACACTAACAACACTCTGTGCTTCCATTTCTTGCAAGGAGACTAATTCTCACTTATTGCCCAGTTTTAGCAGAGCCATCTGACCCAAAGTCAGATAGTTTTGGACTTCAGTGGATTTCTTTATATTATTCTTTTCAGATGCATTTCAGTAGATTTCTTTCAGTGGTACCTCATACAACAATTTTAATGTTCCATAGGGTTCGTTGTTGTACAAAACAATTGCTATACAATTCAAGCATCGTATAGCAATTTCCCCTATGGAATGCATTGTACATTTTTTTTCCACTAACTGGTTTTTCCAATTGAAAAATTGTTGTACGATTTTTTCCATAGGGAAAATTGTTATGGGGGACGCCATCCACGCGCCCCCCCCCCCCATTGCTATACGATTTCGTTGCTATACGGGGCGGTTGCTGTACGAGGTTCCACTTGTATAATTCTTTTCAGATCCAATTCTACCCATTACCTGTCCTCATTCTGTTTAATATTAAGTATTTCCCCCCCTGCTCTTCTGTAGCCTCCATGATGCTCAGCCAAGTGCAATAAGGCCGCTTTCTGCCCCAAAGGGCTCACATTCAACATTTTCTACTCAAGAGACAGCGGATAATTCTGAACATTGTGATTGAAGACTGGGAAGATGATGAGTTGGAGAAGGCATCGCTACGAATTTCCTATTTCTCACTGGTGCCCTCTGGTGTACTTTCCCCACAAAATGCAGGTCAAAGTGGATTGGGGCACAATGATGTGCCAGGTCTTGACCGAATCTTTGCTCGCACAGCCAAGTGCAGAAAGAAAGCTCCAGAAGAAGCACTGAACACAGAAGCAGATAAAACAGCATTTCCAACCTTTGGGGTTATTTTAAACTTCAGTTACACTGCATCACAAATAAATAAATATTGTCTGTAACTTGGTCTAATCCAGGCATTTGCAACCTACAACCCATGGGCCAGATCCGGCCCCCAACACCATTCCTTCTGGCCCTCCATGTGTGATTTGCCGTGTTTTCGGCAGCTTAAAAATAGCATACTGTACAGCATTGCCGGGATGGGGGAGTATAACGATTGTCAGGTCATTAACAGAGATGGCCACTAGATGGTGCAAAGTACAGTTTCCCATAGTAAAGGTCAAGGTCCCCCTTGCTCAAAAGCCAGTCGTACCTGACTCTAGGGTTCAGTGCTCTTCTCTGTTTATAACCAAAGAGCCAGTGCTCTCTGCATCTGCAGATGTTTCCATGGACATGTGACAGGCATGCCTAGATATTTGAGTGCATGGAATGCTGTTTACCTTTCCACCAAAGTGGTTCCTATTTATCTACTTGCAATCTCTTGCTTTTGAACTGCTAGGTTGGCAGGAGCTGGAACATAGACGGGAGCTCATTCCATCATGCAGTACTCGGGTATTGAACTGCTGACCTGCTGCCTTCCAGTCAGTGTCTTAATCACTTGAGCCGCTGCAGTCCCATAGGAATGCACTGAAAGCCAATTTCCTCTGTTTTAAAAAGCCAAAAAAACCTTGCAGAGGCAAGGTAAGGGAGGGAGGAAGGCTCCTTTTGTTTACCAGGGGGGAGGAGAGTATTTTTTAAATAAGGGTTTCCACGTCTGCCCCCTCCCCGTCTTATTCTCCATGCTGTACTAGTATTTTGGCTACTCTGGGAGCCTCCTTTGAACTAAATTGGTTGGTAAAGACATCTACAGTTGAACCGGCCTCTAAGGGGAGCCATTACAAACTCTGGACTGGGGGCTTCCTGGGCCTCCTGGGAAGCATCGCCTTCTGCCTGAGTCTGGAGGGAGTTGAGCAGGTCTGGGATTTTGCAAAAGTGCTTTCTTAAAAGCCTCCCTTTTCCTTCTTCCACAAGGCAGCAGCTGGAAGTGCCCTTCCCCAAAGTACTGTGATCAGCCAATGGACTGACTCAGGCTTCTGGGAATTGAAGGACCCCTGTGGGGCGTGGGCCCCACGCTGGGAACCACTGAGAGAGGCACAAAGGACACTGTTCTGCAGCCGGCACCTTCTGCACATGAAGATCTCAGTTTTGCCAATGACAAAGCCAAGAAGGTGACTTCATTATGGCAGCTTAAAGTCTGATCTGGACATAAAAGAAGTACAGAAATGTAGATGTTTGCAACTTCCTTCAGACAAAGGTCGTTTTACCTGAAATTATTTCAAGAAAGGTAGAAACAAAGAAGGCTGAATGGTCGGGTTTGACATTTTATTCTTTAATAGAAAGTTCCTAGAAGAATTCCACATGGGATCAGGGAAAAGGGGTATGTGTTTCCGTGTGTCTTCCTCTCTAGTACAGGGCAAGCGTAAAAGACGTTAGGAATGTCTGCAAGGTCCGGCTGTCTTAACCGCCTGGGAGATTCATGATTTCTTGGCCCTCTGTGCCTTTTGGATTTCCTACAAGGAGAGGAAGGGAAAAGTGTAACCCTCTATTTACAGAGGTTGGCAAGCTACGGCCCACGGCGTCAAATAAAACCGCCCCCGCCCTCACTTCAACCGCCACCACCAGAAGCAGCCACGGCAACATTTACAGTGCCATAAACTCCACCAGTCCGGACCCCTCAATTGCCTGAGACAGCATGACCTGGCCCCCGACTTAAAAAGGTTGCCCTATTTATTACATGCTCATACCACTTGGTTAATGAACACAGATATTAAGAAGCATAAAAACTGCACCAAGAAACTAGAACAAGGAGATCTCCACAAGCTGGTCAAAGTCAGTCCACCTAGAGCCCAGTGTTTTTCAACCTTTGGTCTTTGTAAGCATACGTCTCACCTACACCCCCCCTTGTGCCCCCCCCCCCCCGGGAGACCTGTATGCCATAAGCACTGATCAGCCAATGTACTGACTTAGGCATCTAGGAAATGGATTCCAAGAACCAAAGGTTGGAAAACGCTGATTTCGAGGGACTCCCTCTTGTTCTTCAGGTGCCATATCTGCCTCTGAATACAGATGATCCTCGTGGTGATCAGCCATGAATAGTGTCCTGGAAGCAATATAATGTGGTGGCCTTCCATCTGCCTTGCAGCGTGACACCCATACCCTTGGTCCAGTTCCACGAGTCACTTCCTGGTCCTGAGCCCTTTTGGCAAGCAAATTCCTCCCACTCAGCCCCAGGCCAGGACGGGTGATTTAACCCCCTTGGGGACCCTCACCCTTCCTATGGACTTCTCCACTCGAGGCCATTAGTCTTCAGGGTGGTCAGGGTAGCCACTGCCTGACGATTAGCGTTGAATCATGGGCAGTAGGGTCTACTCTATGACCACAGCAGGGTCACCTGGCCAGGCAAGCAATCCAAGAACCTCCCAGGCCACTTTCCAAACCTTTGCCTTAGTTTATCCCGGTCATCCCTGGGCAGCCCAATGAGTCAACGACCTATGGAAGGTCTAGCTGAGTCAACACCCTGTTCTCCAGAGCTTCAGTAGTCCTGTGAATGAGAGCCTGTCCCAGGTAGGTTCCTACAACCATTTCTATTCCTCTCTTCACAACCCTACCTGGCTACTTAAGAGGCTTCGCCCACCTGGGAACCTTCTCTGTGAAATTCAATGGAGGACCTACCTGGGCAAGTGCGTTCTTCAGCTGAGCATAGGCTTCCTCCAAATCATTGTTGATGATGACCAAGTCGAAAAGGCCGGGCTCCTTACCTGGCAAATTGAAAGAGACACTCAAAGGCAAGAGCCTGAAGATGTGAGACAAGCAGGCATTGGAAGGAGTGATCCTCAACTTTCCCCACTGGCCTCTTTGTCGAAGAACCCAATTCTCGTCAAGATGTTCTGTCATTACATTCATCATTTATGGCAGAGGTTCCCAAGCTTTTCAAGACAGGGGCCACGTCACGCTCTCCTCAGTCAGCTTCGAGGGGTGGACGGTCACTTTGCCCTGCCTGCACAATGGGATGGCCATTTTGTCCCAAGAACTTCAAAGGGCTGGTGATTTTATTTCTCAAATGCCCTTGGAAGGGTGTGGGGGCCACATCCAGCTCACGGACCTTAGGTTGAGAACCCCTGATTTATGGTAAATTGGCCAGCTAGGGAAGGAGGATTAAGTGACACACTGAGCGGTAGTGACCATATTTCATCTTTGGAAGGGAAGAGGGACAGAACATGAATATCGGAGTTTCATGCGGATTTGGCATGAGTGGGTAGATCCTTGGTCATTCTTATGAGAAACCCTGAGTGCCACCTAGATTTTCTCACAACCACACACCGAGTCTGATCCACTGTTTTAAAATTTCCCTTTTGCAGCCCTCCTCTCTCCCAACATACCAAGCTACTGATCTAGAAGGGCATTATGATGATGAAGATTTCTCACCTTTGCCCTACTTGAGCACCTCTCCCTGTGTTTGTGCATTTGGCAGTTCCCGGGGTGTGTGGATGGGTTCTTGTCTATGTGGCCTTTTTGAGAGCAAGACAGCAAAACAACTTGGGATTGTAGTTTCTCGAATCCTGCAGAGCTCTTATAAATCTTAAAAAGGTCAACCTTGATCCCTGTCAGGATTGAACTCATAACCTTTTGACTCACTTAGTTCCATGTCAATAGATGCTGCGTCCAGCCGTTTCTGTAAACTCTCTTCCGTTTCTGTCTGTCTGTCCCGTAGCCGCTTCTCCTGAAACCCGCAGCACAGAAAACATATAAAATTCACACTCTTCAACAACCTGTGGATTTTGGAATCTGCTATCTTTAATAACTTTAGGCAGGGCTGCCCAAACTACGGTCCATGGGCCAGATCTGGCTCCCAAAGCCAATTCATCCAGCCCGTGATGCCCTTGACACTCCCAGAAGCAGAAATAAAACACGCCCATATGGATGCATTTTACTTCCACTCCTGTGAGTGATGACAGTGTTGTGGGCCAGATGAATTTATGTCGGGGGCTGGATCTGGCCTGTGGACCGTAGTTTGGGCACCCTTGGTTTAAGCAGAGAAAATGGCAGCTTAAAATCTATCTCATCCTGTTGCAAGACAGATTGCAAGGCGTGTTTTACTTCCGCTTTTGGTGGGAGGAACCATGTGACCGGCCCGCTGGACGACGCCTCCCTTGTTTGACAGTGAGTCATATCTGACTCTAGTATACAGTGGTCATCTCTGTTTACAGCCAAAGAGCCAGCACTGTCTGCCTCTACAGACATTTCTGTGGTCATTTGGGTGGCATGACTGCATGCCAGAGTGCATGGAATGTTGTTACCTTTCCTGCGAAAACAATACCTATTTATTCACTTGAAATTTCTTGCTTTCGAACTGCTAGTTTGTCAGGAACTGGGACAGAGGATGGGAGCTCACTCTGTCGTGCAGCTCTCAAACTGCTGACCTGCCAACCTTCCCATTGTCAAGTTCAGTTTCTTAACTACTAAGCCAGCACAATCTACTATTGACTTTACCACTATTGACTTTACGCCTCCTCCCGGAGCCACACCATCGTCTGGGATGAGAGCCAGCTGCGGCCGCTGCCCCCACCCTTGCCTGGCGGGCTGGAAGACCTCACTGCAGCTTTTAGAGGATACTCCCACCCACTCACCCTCGGGCCCCGGCACTGCCGGAAAGAAGAGGCCTGGGTTCAGCTGTGGCTGTTTGGGCGGTGGCGATGGCTCCTGCCCACCTAACTCCGGGCTCCACCTGCCCATAGAAGGATGAAAGACTGCCACAATGTAGGATTAGGAGGGAGCTCTGTATTGCTTTGGATGTGTGCTGTTTTTGAGATGTGTTTCGCTTTTGTAATGTATTTTGCTTTTGAGCTGTGATATTGATATTTGTTGATTCTGTGAGCCGCTCTGAGTCGGTTGTTACCGAATAGAGCGGCATACAAATCTAATAAATAAATAAATAAATAAATAAATTGATGATGATGATGATGATGATGATGATGATGATGATGATGATGATGATGATGATGATGATGATGATAGACATGAAACCTTCAGCCTTTCAGCTGTTTAGGGATGTCAGCTGCCGGGAGATCTAGCTAGCATGGCCGATTGCAACTGACTACAGAGAAACTGTAGTTCAGAGCAGATGTGGGCAAATTGATACCATCCTGCATTCAATACAAAGTCAACGGTAGAGTCTAACAATCAGTGGGATGTAATGCATAGACTGATGGAACTAGACTCAGGAAACTTGAGTTCAAACCCCCACTTGGCTATGGAAATTCACTGGGGGAGGGATGGTAGCCCTGGCAAAACCACTCTTAAACTATCTTACTTAACTATTGCCTTAAATCAGATGCAATTTGACAGCACATTACAAACTCAACACCACAGGCCAAACACAAGGCATGCTTACCAAGACTTCTATGGATGGGACTTGAACGGAGATGTATATTGGATTAAGGTCCGTTTTTTTAATGTTCTTCACTCCCTGCATGTCAATATCCAAAACACAGATTTGGTTCTGTGCTTGGACAGCCTGGACAGCAGCTTTGCTGACAGGGAAAAGAGGAGTGGTTAATGCATATGAATTGGAGATGCTTTCGTCCAAGAAGGGTCTCACGATATGAACAGGGCCCTGAGGACTAGTGCCTGGGGCCACACAACAGAACAGAACAATAAGACATCTCAAAATCTGTTGGAGTAACCAATAGTTCAATTACTATGGAATGTGGCTGGGTTAACATAAAAATCGCATAACAAAAGGAAATCCATAAACAATAGTGGTTAAGTTTACGGAATTTTTTGGAACAGAAAACCCACACTTTGGTTAAATTATGTTGGTTTTCAATGCACTCCTATGGGAAATTCAGTTAAAGTAATTTTTGCTGTAAGAAATGTCCTGGAGGACGCATTAAGCACGTTAACCGAGGCTCCACTGTATACCATCATGCTTTGACAAAGAGTTTCACCAGAATGCATAGGCAGGATGTGAGCACAACAGAAACCCAGGTTTTTCAGCTTTCTCCAGCAAATAATTTTGCTCCTGCTCTTTATAGAGCTACTTCTTAGCACAATTGCACTGAAATAAACCATTCCATGTTATGGAAATTCACACAGCCCTACTGTCTTAGAGATCTCACACCTACCTCTCTCTAGACAGCCAAGGCTTCTGTGTCATGATGGCCATCTTTAGGATTACTTTAGGCTCCAAAGACAGGGAAGAATACAAATGGCCTGAGCACATACATATACTCCCTGTTGTTGCCAAAATTGGGCAAATTACAGCACAATGTGGCTGTGGGCCCCAAAAGGAAGGAACATATGCACCAAAAGTACGCGTGCGAGAGAGAAACCATGTGCAAATAAGGGAGGTCGATCAATGAACAAGAAATTGTTCCTTTCCTATGTAAATGACACACCTTGTTCCATACAAGTTCCCGGAAAACTCTGCATGTTCAATGAATCCTCCAGCATCAATTTCATTCTGCATCTCTTGTCTGGTCACAAAATGATAATCTGGGAAAACAGGAAACTCCTTTACATAGCTAGACATTTATAGAATTCTACTGCGAAAGGATATGTCAAACTGTTCTAAAATGCCCATTGTGGAAGTTTGGAAACTTCCATGTAAGCCCTTGGTTCGTTCTGTTTATAGACGTATTAAATACATCCAATCTAACAAACCTCCACCCAAACCAACACGCTGGAGGACAACAACACGCTGTGTGAATGTGGGGAGATACATAATTTGGCTCATTTACTGGCCTGCTGATTACTGCCAGAAACATGCACCGATGAGGACTTAAGTTTGACCAACGACAAAGCCAAGAAAGTGGCTTCATTTTGGCAGTCCAGGGTTTGATCGGGACATGAAGAACTTTTGACATTTTCACAATAAATTCTGTAAGAAAAGCTGGAGAGAGGGCCAGCCACAGCTAAAGTGGTGGCTGTCCGCTTGATCTCATAATCTGGGAGAATCCTCTTAATGACAGGAGAGAAGGCAGATCTTATCTGAAGGGCTGTTCTCTTCTCACGAGAACCTGACTTTTAAATAACGACATCACCTAAGGCACCTGAGGTTAATCAGGCAGCAAAAAAATAGACTTCCGGTGGTGAAAGCCAAACTGCATCACCCTCAATACCACTGATGGGGAACCTTTTACAGACTTAGTGGCCAAACTCAACAGCCTGCTACCATGTTTCCCCGAAAATAAGACATACACTAAGACCTCAGATAACATTTGCATCAGATAACGCTAAAACCGCATAACGTTAAGCAATCGGGGGGGGGGATTGCATCTCATAACGTTAAAATCCTATGGGATGCATCAGATAACGTTCGCTAAAGCCTATGCCGGTTACAATGTATCTCTATGGAGTTTTAACGTTATCCGATGCATTCCAAAGGATTTTAACATTATCCGATGCATGCATCAGATAACATTAAAAATCAGATAACACTAAGACTTTTGGAACCAAGTTTTAGTGTTATCCAAGGTTTTACTGTACCCATAAAATAAGCCATAACAACATAAGCCATACCCCGAAAATAAGACATAGTGATAGGCATGGCTATGCAGAGACGGGCAGCCATAGCGATATGTGTGGCTCCTATACAGCATCCCAGCGCAGAGCCAGTGACGTAATAAAAATAAGATACCCCTGAAAATAAGCCATAGTGTGTCTTCTTGAGGAAAAATAAATATAAGACTGTGTCTTATTTTGGGGGAAACACGGTACAATCAAACCTCGCATAAAGAATGCCTTGCTTAAAGAGCACCTCGCATAAAGAGCAGAATTTTCTCTGAATGTTCGCTTAACAAATAAAACCAACCCAAAGCTCGCTTAACAAATAAATCAGGGTTCACAATCCCCTCCCCTCCGCCAGAAGTCACAATTGGTCACTTACAATGGTGTTTCGCTTAAAGAGCAAACTCGCTTAAAGAGCCATCCTGTGGAACACATTATGCTCTTTAAGCAAGGTACAACTGTATATGTGCTAGAGAGGGGCAGGGTGAACTCTGTGTTGGGGGGAGGGAGGAAGTGCTCTCATTGGGCTGCTAGGCAGAGGGGCGGGGTGAACTCTGTGTTGGGGGAGGGAGGAAGTGCTCTCATTGGGCTGCTAGGCAGAGGGGCGGGGTGAACTCTGTGTTGGGGGAGGGAGGAAGTGCTCTCATTGGGCTGCTAGGCAGAGGGGCGGGGTGAACTCTGTGTTGGGGTGATGGCACATGGGCCCACAAATAGGGCTCTGAGCGGCCCCTCTGGCAAGTGTGCCATAGGTTCGCCACCATTGCTCTATACCAAATAGATCTCCTGCTACCTTTTAGACCACAAAAACAGCCACCCTGTGCTCTTCTGCAAAATCTCTGCAAGTAGCTTCTCATTTCTTCGTGTTTTTGACCTCTTCATCGTACATTTTATATCATATCCCTCTCCCATGCTATGTTATATTTGGGTTATTCATAGGGGGACTGTGTCGGCCGGACATCCCACTACGGTAATTGAGTAGACCGCACAGCCAGCGACTCAATGCGGAGTGTTGGGTGGCAGTAAATAATCTGATTTCCTAAAGAGGCCAACAGTCATGGAGGTGGAAGAGGCCATATCCTCAAGGCTGAGACAGTCCATTGCAGTCCCGGTGTCAAATCCTGCATGTCTCATTTCATATGTGCTGCAGGAGATGGCTCTGTGATCATGGTGTGGGAGTCACTTCATGGCAAACTGTGATCCATCTTAAACAAATTCATGCCAATGTTTTGCCTCTGTTTTGCCTTCTCTGCCACTGAATGATGGCCCTTCAATAATTTCTCGAGCTCCTGCTTCACTGACCACCTACCCCATTCCTAGTTATTAGCAATAGCAATTACACGTAGGTACCACCCCACAGCGCTGGGTGCACTCTTGTCTAGGCATTTTACCCCCAACATGCAGGGTACTCATTTTACTGACCTCCGAAGGATGAAAGGCTGAGTCAACCTTGATCCCTCTCAGGATCGAACTTACAACATCAGCAGTTGTGCCTGCAGTACAACAGTTTAACCACCGTACCACCAGAAACATATTACTGTGCAGTATTTACTTAAAAAAATAGAGAATGTTGCTCAGCCTTCTCCCATATGATACCCTCCCGCTACACACAAGCCACACTGGGTGGGGGAATAAGATATGTAGTTCAAGACATCCGGAGGACACATTGGTTGGATTAGGTCCACCCCCTCCCCAAGCAGCAGGAGCATCTGAACACTCACCTTTTCCATTCATTTCTCCAGGTCTTGGTTTTCTGGTGGTATCTGAAAACAAATACAGTATCTATTTTAAACAAACATATTTCCTAAATTGCAAATGCTTTGTGAAGTATCTAAAACACTTTAAAGCAACATAATTTAACTCCCCAACCCCATTTAACCTTGCAATGGACTAAACCAGGAGTTCTCAACTTTTTAAAGTCGGGGGCTGGGTCACACTCCCCCAAACAGCTTTGGGGGCCGGATGGCCATTTTGCCCTTGCCACACGGCACTTCCTGGTGTGGTGGAGGCAGTGGGGGAATCCCAACAGCTGAAGAACAGCTGCGTCGGGGCTGGCGGAATTAAGAAGAGCTGCTGCCACCCCTCCGGACTCTGGCGCTGCTTTCGCCCGGCCTCGGGCCGGGGAGAGCGGGAACAGCTGTGTGGGTCTTCCTTCCTCCCCCACCAATATGGACACTTGCCCAGCCAGCTTGGCTGAGGGGGAAAGAAATAGTAGGGAATTTGACTTAGTGAGTGGGGTAGAGTTATGATTTTTGTGAACTGTTCGAAATGTTTCTGAAGTGGATTTGCCCTAACCACCAAGAAGCCCAAGGCATAATGAAAAAATTTCAGGGGAAGGTTTGTGTCAGACAAAAAGCTCATCCCACTGGATTTTTGAGCTTTTCCTGTTTCCCAATGACCGGCCTGCTGGCACAGGGCTTACATTCTGAGTACACATTGGCTTCATTTAGTGTGCATTTGTCTGTTTGTTATGCAAAGTGTGCATGTGTGCCTTTATACAAACATGTGCGTAGACTAACTATATTCCTAGTAAAGGTCTCCCTTACTTGAAAGCAAGTCGTGTCCAACACTATGGTTTGGTGCTCATCTCCATTTACAGCCAAAGAACCAGGTCTGTCTGCGTCTGCAGACCTTTCCATGGTCATGTGGCAAGCATGACTAGACGCCAGAGTGCACAGGGAATGTTGTTACCTTTCTTGCCAAAGCGGAACCTGCTTATCTACTTGCAATTTCTTGCTTTTGACCTGCTAGGTTAGCAGGAGCTGGGGCAGCTAATGGGTACTTACTCTGGTGTGCAGCACCTGGTTTTTGAACTGCTGACCTGCTGACTTTCTAGTCATCAAGCTCAACGTCTTAATCACTAACCCACCCTGGCTGGCTATTTCCTCCTTGCAATACCCCAACGCAAAGGAGAACTCACTCACGGGAGACGCTGAAGCCAAACACGTTCTCGTAATCCTTCAAGAGCCTCTTCAGCAAAGTGCTCTTCCCTGCACCTGAAGGCCCGCTCAGGACGACTGGCCTTGGTCCCGTCATAACTGGAGAAAAGCAAGCAATCACTTTATTAGGCTCCCTGTTAGCTTCCAAAGTTTTGCAGCAAATCTGAACATGTTGCAGAAAACTAGTTGTTGTTGTTCAGTCGCACAGTCGATTCCGACCCTCTGCGATCCCATGGACCACTGACCGCCAGGCACTCCTGTATAAATCAATATGTAATAATATATTCCACAAAGAAGGGGTGGTGGTGGTGGTGGTGGTGGTGGTGGTAAGCCTTTGATTTAAATCAAATCGTTGCAATTGAAACTATATTCCCCTATATTATCTATTTGCAATTTCTTGCTTTCAAACTGCTAGGTTGTCAGGAGATGGGACAGAGACAGGAGCTCATGCCGTCATGTAGCTCTCGGGTCTCAAACTGCTGACCTGCCGACCTTCCACTCATCAAGTTCAGTGCCTTAACCACTAAGTCACCACAGCCTCTCAGACCACAATAAACCTCCCCCAAACATGGGAATATTGATAATAAATTTGATATCCTCAGCAGAGATCCTATTGTCTTTTTCTCCCAACAGCCTGATGGCCTAGAAGTGGTCAAAGCTGAAGCCACCCAAGGGGTTCTGGACTCCAAAGGTTTATCTGGTCAAGATGCCCAAGACACCATCTTGTCTGGTTTTGCTGGATCAGTTCCAGCCTGTGACACCTGATGATGTGGATAAGGTGCTTAGGTGTTGTAATGCCTTCACGTCTCCTCTAGTCCTTGCCCAGCATGACTCCTGAAATCAGCTCGGGAGCTCAAAACAGACTGAGCCACTCGGATCATAAACTCATCCCTGCAGGTAGGATATATGCCTGCATGAAGGAAACGAGAGTGCAGCTGATCCTGCAAGCAATAAACATTCCTGGTAACAGACAATCTGAATAATTTCAGACCCAACACCAGCGTTCTGTTCGTGGGCAAATGATGGTGGTGGGCATGTTGAAGAGTGTCTTGGAGGATCCATTTCACTCAAGGTTTAAGGTCATGGCCTGGGACTGAGACAGCCGTGGTTGTTCTCCTCATTGACCTATTGAAGGAAGAGGACAGGGGGAGTGTGACCTTGTTGGTCATCCTGGATGTCTCAATGGCTTTTGATACCATTGACCATGGGATCCTTCTGGACAAACTGCCAGGACTCAGAACTGGTGAGTCCTCTTCGTCCTGGCTCCATTCTTTCCTTCCTAGCTGGTTGGCTGGTGCAGCTTGAACTGCTAGTGGAGTTATGGGTCCATCAATGTGGGGGTTCCTCAGGGGTTTATCACTCTCCAAAGCTTTTCAACATGTACATAAAGCTGTTGACGGAGATCACCCTGAGTTTTGCAGTTCATTGTTATCAGTACGCTGATGATACATAACACACACTCTCTCTCCTTCACATTGCCAGCTGAGGAGGCGGTCCAGACTTTTGACCGTGGTCTGGCTGTGATAATGGACTTGATGAGGGAAAAAGGCTGAAGATGAACTCTGATGAGACAGAGATTTTGTTGTTAGGTGGCCCTGTTGACAGGCTGGGTGCAAATCATCCTGGTTTTGATGGGGTCACTTTCCCCACGAAAGATCAGGTGAGGGATCTGGAAGTGGTCTTGGACCTGGCTTTTTTTATCTGAGAAGCAAAGTCTGACTCGTCTCACCTTTGGCAGACTGCCTGGCTGCATCGATTCCTTAACACGAGGTCTCTGATGACACTGGTCCATGCCTTGGTAATCTTGAGATTTGATTGCTTCAAGGCACTCTACATGAGGTTTCCCTGGAAGATGGTTCCGAAGCAGCAGCAGGTATAAAATACAGCAGCAAGATTGGTTCAAACACATCTCCCCGATCCCGGTCCATCTGCACTAGTTGTCTGTTGGTTTCCAGGCCCAGTTCAAGGTTTTGGTACTAATCTATAAAGTTCTTACATGGCTTGAGTCCTCAATTCCTCATGGAGTGTCTCTCTGATTCAATTCAGCCCAGTCCACTATGTTCCTTCCAAGCTTTAGGACTTTGGGTGTCCACTCCAAGGGAGGGCTGGAAAGTCGTGACAAGAAACTGAGCCTTCTCGGTTGTGTGTTTATATCTGTTCACTTCCATGAGTGGATATGTGGAAAGAGGAGAAGAACAAAGACCACGAGGCAGACCCAGAGGAAGGTGGAGAGATAACACCAAATAAATATTACAAGAACACCAAATAACATCGGTGGAGGCGGCTAGAAGTGCCAGAACAAGAACTTTGCATCTCCCTCCACACCCGATGGGGTAAAGAAGCAAAGAAGAAGAAGCCATGAGTGGCCCTTTATCGAGAAGGACAACAGCAACAACATATCCAAACATATCACAACATACAAGGACAGACAGACAGACAATCAGAAAGCTTTGGCAATTGGCTCTAGCTCATTAACAAACATTTAACGGACATGAAAGAATCCTGGTCTTGAATAAGTGCTGTTGTTTCTCAGATAATAGTAACCAATGTTGTGCCTCATCAGCCCCCTCAAGCTACGCACACCTTACCTTTTGCTTCTCTGTGGTCCTTTCAAAATGCAACGATACAATCCTGATTGCGTTTTTTGGTGAGCAATAAACTTCCACAAGAAACAAAAGAGGCGTAGAATACCCTAGCTATTTCTGTGTATCTAAAGCCTTAAATTACTGACCGTTCACCTTGAGACAGCCAATGAAAAGCCATCCACCAGATCCTTAATCCTGTTCCCTCCTCCTTTTTATGGTTTATCCAGCCTTACCAGGAGCTTACCTTCCCACACTGCATCTTTCAACTTCAAATTGAATGCTACCTCTGCAGGAGAGGCATTTAAATGTGTTCACCAAAAAGGACATCTACAGTATTTCTTAATTCTGTAGTTTCCAAACTTTTCACCTTTAGAGGAAAACAGTGCATGAAGAGCTCAAAGCATTTGTGTAAAATACACATGAAAAATATTGTCCTGGGTAAGAGGAAATTTTTTTTTGTCACTTACACAGTGTTGATCCAACTCTATTTACCAAAGATAGTACACCTTTCTTGCACTTTTACTTTTACTTACTGAGGACCGTATAAAGTTGTACGCTGGACCACACCTAATTGTGACTGGAACAGCAATACAAAAGTTCTAGAAAGGTTGGGACGCAGCGTTCAATATAGTGGCTTCATATATGGTGTTGTGAGCATTCCTTCATTGAGTTCTAAATATGGAACCAAATCCTTTATGGGAAATTACAATTTGTAGATTACCTATTAAAAATGATTAACTAGACTTACAAAGAGTCTATAAGTTACTTAAACAGCAACTGTAGCAGCTTAGGATAATACATAATAGATTGTATTAGAATAGATATGTGTAATTACTGTAAACATGATCAAGTGCTGTTTACTATCATAACTGATTTTTATAATTCTTTATTTTAATTTTTCTGTATAATAATAAAAAGAATTGATAAAAAAAGAATGTTGCCTCCTGGTGGGTCCCTGAATAGTCATGGTGAGGACATAGTGATGAGGATAATTCCTGTATCAGCTAAGGTTATTAAACTCCTCCATTTACGGTAAGCATACAGTATAGCTGAAAACTTCATAGATTTGTTCAAATTACTGTAAGCAACTTCCTATTCCACAGTTTCTTTATCCTTGTTAAAAGTCCAGTAAGGTAAAGGTTACCCTTGCTCGAAAACCAGTCACATCCAACTCTAGGATTCAGTGCTCATCTCTGTTTATCGCCAAAGAGCCAGCACTGGTCTGCGTCTGAAAACATTTCTGTGGTCATGGCAGTCAGGCAGGACTAGTCACCGGAGTGCAAAGAACGCTGTCCAGTAGGATAGTTTAAATAACTTATCTTGCTTCCAGGAGACAACTTTGCATAAATTTTCTTCCTCTTGGCAGGTGGTAGGGCAGGATGCAAGGAAGAAAAAGGAGTTTTATATGGAGACGGAAGTGTTGCTATTTTTCTAAGTTTGGTGTTTAGGAGTGGAATAAAATCTAAAACATTTTGACTAGAAGGGCAACAAGGAAAGTGAGGGATAAATGCAGGAAAAGCGCTAAACAGCAGGTTCTGGGAGGCATTCGGGCTTAAGAAAGAGAAAAAGCAGAGCAGCTCAGTATCAGGAGAAAAGAAGATTAGGCAGAGCCCTAACTGTAGCCTCAAGGAAGGTTTCCTAATGAGGCATTTTAATCGCATTTTCCTATTTATAGCATATCCTTCTGCAAGTTCACCTGCCTAGACAAGGATGATACAAGACCAGAGGGCAATAAAGCAACACTTTTGCATACTGAAAGGTTAGAAATGTTGTTTGCTTGTTAACAGAAGCATTCAACAAAACGCCACCAGTGCAACACTTTGGGGAGCTTATAACAGGCACCATCATCAGGTCTGGAAACAAACAAGGACAAACTCTATGGAAGACCACTGAGGCCCAGTGGTCTGTTTACCAAAATTGCTCAGGCTTACAAACTATGGACCTGGTTCCTACAAGAGAACAGCATACACATTCCGCAGCGGAGAGAGGAGGGCAGCAACTACAAGATATTTCCTGCATCAACTGTTTGCATACACAAGAATTACTAGAAAAATTAAATGAAGAATTATATGGTAATAGAAGTTACCCTGCTTAAATCACGAGACAGGCACAGAAGCAGAAATTGCCAACACACACAATGAGATCTTTCAGCAGTTAAGCATGGCACTGACACTCACCACCTTAAACAACGTATGTATTTCTAAAAATGAGATTTTACAGACGCGCAGGTTCAAAGTACCAATATTATGATTATTTGCACAACTACATTCTGAAGAAAAAGTGGTTTTTCAATCCCGCTAGCTGTTCTTTTAAAAATGTCTGTCTCTCATCCAGTTTATGATGACGGATAGCTATTCGCATACTAATTTTTTGTGGTCTAATTGCAGTTAACGACACACCCTCTAGCACATTTATGTTCACTCTTTCCGTTCTACAGAGCAGTTCTGTTTGAGCGGAAGAAACAAGGACTGATTACATCTCTGGGAACAGAATATGCTTGAAGAGAAAAGTGAAGGTACTAAAACAGGGGTGCCCAAACTTTTTGGGCCGTGGGCCGATCATGTGTTTAGGGAGCCAGCTGGGTGAGGCCCCCGACCCCCGGGCCTTAGTTTGGGCACCACTGTGCTAAATGATCTTTCAAAATTGACTTTGGAGCCCTATGCAGTAGCTAAATTATTTTGATAACTATTAAGTATGTAAAATAATACCTCTGTAAACAGTTTTTCTATTCTTTTTGTTATGCATGCTGAAAGAGACTAACGGGAGGCTCTGCCTGTTTGAAAAATATTCTACAAAGCTGTTTTTTTTTAATTAAAAAAATTGGCTTCCATAAAATAGCCTTTATTCCATAGCTAACAACTGCTTTTGAAACAACACTGGGGTGGGGACATGGAGTACCCAGTGGTGGGCATCAGCAGGTTCACACCAGTTTGCCCGAACCGGTAGCAGAAATTCTGGTTGACACCACCCATTCAAGTTTTGAAATAAAGTACACTAGTACCCCGAATAACGTTATGACTTGGTTCCACAAGTCCCGTCGTTATTCGGTTTTTAACGTTGTGCGATAAATTGAACACACAATGTTAAAAAAAGCCCTGTTTCCCTGGAGGCTGCAGGAAGCGAGAACATCGGGATTTGAATCCTGACATTTTGGCTTGCTGCTGCCTCCAGGGAGGTGGGAGAACTTTGGAAACAGCTTGGAGCGGGTTTCCCCACCTCCCTGGACCCGGCGGGGGGGTCAGAGACCCCAAAATTGGTAAAAAAAAGTCCGTTTTTTTTACCAATTTTGGGGTCTCTGACCCCCCCGCCGGGTCCAGGGAGGTGTGGGGACCCGATCCAAGGTGTTTCTGGGCTTCCCCGACGTCCTGAGCCAGTGCAGCAAGCCAGAATGTCAGGATTCGAATCCCGACGTTCTCGCTTCCTGCAGCATAAAAGAGGGTGGGGGAAGTTCAAAATTAGCGCACATCAGCTCTAGGGAGGTCGGGAGACCCGATGCGCGCTAATTTTGAACTTCCCCCACCCTCTTTTATGCTGCAGGAAGCCAGAATGTCGGGATTCGAATCCTGACATTCTGGGTCGCTGCACTGGCTCAGGACATCGGGGAAGCCCAGAAAAAGCTTGGATCGTGTCTGCCCACCTCCCTGGACCCGGCGGGGGGGTCAGAGACCCCAAAATTGGTAAAAAAAAAACGTCCATTTTTTTTACCAATTTTGGGGTTTCTGACCCCCCCGCTGGGTCCTGGGAGGTGTGGGGACCCGATCCGAGGTGTTTCTGGGCTTCCCCGACGTCCTGAGCCAGTGCAGCAACCCAGAACGTCGGGATTCGAACTCTGACATCCTGGCTTGCTACACTGGCTCAGGACGTCGGGGAAGCTCAGAAAAAGCTTGGATCGTGTCTGCCCACCTCCCTGGACCCAGCGGGGGGGTCAGAAACCCCCAAATTGGTAAAAAAAACGTCCTTTTTTTTAACCAATTTTGGGGGGTCTGACCCCCCGCCGGGTCCAGGGAGGTGTGGGGACCCGATCCAAGGTGTTTCTGGGCTTCCCCGACGTCCTGAGCCAGTGCAGGAAGCCAGAACGTCGGGATTCGAACTCTGACATTCTGGCTTGCTGCACCGGCTCTGGACGTCGGGGAAGCCCAGAAACACCTCCAGAGAGATCAGAGGACCCGATCTACAGCTGCAGGGTGGCTGGGGAAGCTGACGGGGACTCCCTGTCGGCTTCCCTAGCCACCCGCCCATGCCTCTGCAGCTGTGGGGTGGCTGGGTAAGCCGATGGGGGAGCCCCCCGTCAGCTTTCCAGCCTCCCCACCCCTGCCTCCGTAGCTGCAGGGTGGCTGGGAAGCTGAACGGAGAACCCCGTTCAGCTTTCCACCCACCCTGCTGCTAAGAACGACTGTATCGTGTAACGTTAAAATCGCGTTACTCGGTACAAGATTTTCCAGAAAATCTTGTCGCGTTATTCAGTTTTCACGCTATTGGGTACTCGCGTTATACGGGGTATTACTGTACTGTAGTCCTAATTCAGGTTACAACACAGGACTTTTCCCCCTAGCCACACCCACCATACCATGCCCACAGAGTAGGTAGTAAAAAAAAAATGGAGCCCACCAGTGGGAGTATCATGTAGGATGCAAAATTTCCCAAATGCTTCCAGATCCTGAAAGCTATTCTAAAATATTTTCCAAGCCCACATCAGCTGTCCATATGCATCTTATCAAAACTGAATGCATTCCAACAGCACATAAGGCTGCAAATTACAAGGAGATATGCTTGAGGCAAAGGACTTGAGTACGGCAGGGAAAATTACAGAGCAGGGAAGCATGAAAGGCTTCCATCCTCCAACTAGTTTGTTGAACTTGTTCCCCCCTCCCCCCCCTCAAAAAAAAAGTCTGATGAAGAGAGAAGCAGTGGTAAACAGCTCTTCTTCCCCCTCCGCCTCCTTTTCTTTCTTTGCTAAGATAATGAGCCACTTGGACATTATTGACTGAACTGAAAAATGCCAGTAAATCTTAGGATTTCCATTATGACAGAATGCCAACAAGCCCAGTGCAGAAATGTGACTCCTAAATGGCCGCAGAACAGAGCATGTGATCAAACAAAGAGCATTTGTTTGAGAATGGTATCCTTATTTTGCTAGCATTGCTTTCACACGTCAAACAATTTTTAAAAGGCACAATGTAACACAGCTCTGCCTGCCTAAACTTTTTGTTGTTGTTCTACTTTGTCATCAAGTCCTCTGCATACGAGAGCTCAAAAATGTTCTATGGTCAACAGTGCTGCTCAACTCCTGCAAGTTATAGCCTGTAGCTAACTTTCCTGATACTGTATTAGTGTGAGCCTATTAATTGTAGAACTGAGATAATATTTAAGGCAGGGGTGCCCAAACTTTTTGGGCCATGGGCCAGTCGTGTGGTTTGGCGGGCCGGTCGCATGGTTCCTCCCACCAGAAGCGTTTGTAAAACACACCTTGCAATCTGTTTTGCAACAAAACGATAGATTTTTAAGCTGCCATTTTCTGCTTAAAGCAGGGGTGCCCAAACAATGGCCATGTGGCCCAGATCCAGCCCCTGACACCAATTCATTTGGCCCACACCTTGTCGCTCCCCTGCTTTAAGGTACAGTATTTGAAGAGTGATCTCATATCCTCTGTCTCCTTTTCTCAAGGCTAAACATGCCCAGTTCCTCCCGTCATTCCTCATATGTCTTGGTTTCCAGTCCTCTGACTGATCCTCTATTTTGTCCTTCTGTGTACCTGTTCTAATTTCTTTGCATCTTTCTTAAAGTGCAGTGCCCAGAAGTGGACACCGTACTCTAGATGTGGCCTAACTAGTGCTGAATAGAGGGGGACTAGTAGTACAGTACCTATGGGGGTTTTGGGGACTAGACTTCTGTGAATTCCCTTGTCATCCCATCAGCTAGGGAGGCTCATCTCTCTAGCACTAGGAAGAGGGCCTTCTCTGTGTTCGCCCCGGCCCTTTGGAACCTCCTCCCAACTGAACTGCGCCTACAGACAGAGCTCCTGCCCTTCCGGAAGAGCTTAAAAACCTGGCTGGCGGGACAAGTGTGGGGACCAAGGAATGTGGGATCCCACACCAGGGTGGTTAATTTAAGGGACAGCCTCCCTTCCTGTTCGGTTTTATTCCCTGGGGCTGCTTGTTCCCTGTTTTATTCCCTGTTTTTATGAACTTTTACAGTTTTAAAAATTTTTAATTATTAGTATTTTATTGGGTGGGTTTGTGATCATATTTGTTTTGTAAGCCGCCCAGAGTCGGGTACACCCGATTGGGGCGGGATAGCAAATGTGAAATATAAATAAATAAACAAATAAATAAATTCAGTAGTGTTGGCCCTTTTTGCAGCCACGTTGCACTGTTGACTTAAGACTTATCCTGTAATCTGCAGCAATTCCAAGATCCTTCTTGTTTGTAGTTCTGCTGACCCAACTATCCCCCATCTTGTAACTCTGTCATTTGTGCAAACTTAAGGCAGTTTAACTGAAAACCAACAGAGAGGACATAAATGTACTAGCATGACCTAGAGAAGCAAGTCAGGATCTTGGGAATTGGAACAGCCAGACTTTTGCAGAGGAACCAAAGAGAGCAAAAAGGGAGGACAGGTGGAAAAACAGGTGTGAGGCTGGATCCTTTGGGGGAGGAGGGGAGAAAGCGGAGACAGACAGGGTGGCCACCTGGGAAAAGCAGGGGAACGACAGGAACGAAAAGGCTTAGAAGGAGGGCGAGGCTGGCTTCTGAGCCAAAAAGAAAGAGGGCGGAACCCTGGTGAAGAGTCACGGGAGCCGGGGGGGAGGTTTTCGGTGAAACACCAATGGGGAGAACCTTGGGTGGGGGAACATGAAAAAGAGCGCACTTACCTGAGAGGGTGCCGCTCAGGAAGCGCCGCCAGAGCATGAGGGCCGGAGGAGACGGAGGGAAGGAGGAAGGTGAGGTCGGCCGGTGGGTGTCTGGAGGAGGAGGAGGCGTGGGGCCGCCGCCGGGCACAGCCGCAGGCAAGCCCCGCCCCTCACTCCCGGAGGGGGCGTAGTAGCGCGTTACGTCATGGCCGAGAGCCGCCTCTCCCCTCAAGTGCCGGCGAGCTAACGGTCACGACGTCGCCGGGTGATGATGACATCGCACGGCGGAGGCGTGTGACGGCACCGCTCAGAATGGCAGGGAGTGGGCGCATGCGCACGCATCCCCCTATTGGTAGAAGGGTGCAAGGAGCCCAAGTGGGTAAGACCAAACTAGAAGATTTGGGGGAGGGGGGGAAACCTGACAGACCATCGGGATACCGTAGATAGACAGGGAGGTCAGCGTAGCGGGATCAAACCATTCCGGATTGGGGGGGGGGAGAACGGAGACCGAACCATTAGGCGAGGCTATTGAGGAGCTCAGGGGGGGTTGGACTCATTAATTAGCTTGTAATTAATTAGACATTGGAGTAACGTTGGGTAATTAATTAATTAATTAATTAAATAAATTAGATAATTAATTAGATAAAGGTTTCCCTTACTTGAAAGCCATTCGTATCCGACTCTAGGGTTCAGTGCTCATCTCTGTTTCAAAGCATATTTGTCCATTTATATCTTCACCCCTCTTTCTGTAAGAGAGGAGCCCTTGTGCATAATAAGTACAATAATAAAGCCTTTCTCTCTCTCTTTTGGTGCACTTATTCCTTTGAATAACCCATAGTAGCCACCAGAGATAATGCTGCTTTGCCATACAGTACTTGGAAGCAAGGCCCGACTACTAAATCCTGGCTTGAGGTGGGACTGAACTTTACCAGCCTGAGTTGTGGCTGAGCTGCATTTGGGAACAGGGGTACTGAACAGATGGTCTGGGACAGTAATGGCGAACCTTTTAGAGACCGAGTGTCCAAACTGGAAATCAAAACCCATTTATTTATCACAAAGTGCCAACACAGCAACAGGGGAGGAAGGGAACTCTCCCATTGGGCTGCTGGACAGAGAAGTGGGGCAAACTGTGCTGGGGGGGGGGGAGTAAGCGCTCCCATCGGGCTGCTGGGAAGAGGGGCCACATGGGTGCCCACAGAGAGGGCTGTGAGTGCCACCTCTGGCACACATGCCATAGGTTCGCTACCACTGGTCTGGGAGGTGGAGGCAACTTGTCTAATGAAACTGTTCAAAATTCTGTTTTAGGTACAAAGCCATAAAAACACCCCCTTTTCTCTTCCAGCAGATGCAGTAAAGCGTCGTAGTGGGCCTTGGGTCATGTCCTTTCGCCCATTGTAAAGGCCATATCCAGTCTCTCGGAATTGCTGGGCACCAGGTCTTGTTTGCTGAGCTTCAGAATGATGACCATAATCAGGACTCTAAGGTACCATTGGGGTGGTGTGGTGGGGGTGGTGTTACATTACAGCCATAATATTGTATTCATCAATCACTTTCACAGGCCCAGGTAAACAGATGGGGTTTAGTCTAGTTTTCTTTTGGTAGGCTTGCTTCTGCAGTGGTAATCTTACAAGCAGTTTGCAATTATTTGGGCTGGTGCCTGCTTTGTGATTGACTGTGAAACTTATAGAGCCTTTTGGACTCTTCATTTCTGCATGTTTCTGGTAGTAACTGGCAGACCAGCAGATGAGTCAGATTGTGTATCTCTCCATGTTCTTGGATTTAGGGAATCCAACCTTTAGCCTATTCAGGGTCCTCCAAGTGACATATAGGGGAAGTTGAGATCCTCAGCTATTATTATTTTTATGCAGTCGCACAGTTGATTCCGACCCTTTGTGACCCCATGGACCACTGTCCGCCAGTTCCGCTATAAGTATTTATTCCATTTATACCCTGCCCATCTAGGAGTTTTTCCTACTCTGTGTGGCTAACAAGACAAAACTTTCATATTAAAAGCACATTTTAAAAATACAAAAGCCCTATTGGCAGCAGAGAGAGACAGAATTACCTAGTGCTTAGCCATTATCAAAGCATTCTCAAAGGCTTCTTTAAAAAGAAATGATTTCAGCTGCTTTTTAAATATGTTGTTCCTTGTCCAGTGAGCTCCTTCTTCCATCTCCTAATTTGGTTTTGTTCTTGCGTACTTTGCCAGCTTTTGCAGCCTTAAATGCTAGAAACCTGTCTGTAAAGCAGCAGAACTCAAGATTTCCTGGATTCTGTATTATATGGTATATGCAATTCCTGATGTCTTTCGTTGCATCTCTTAAGGCTAAACCAGGCAGTATGTTTGCTCAAGCCTGGTTAGGTCTTCCCCATCAGAACTGTGTTTTGTTGAGACTGAATTTCTGTCCTGGGCTAACAAGTCCCTGCCTTTGTTTCAGGGTCCTGCAACGAGAGGCTCTCTCCAAGTTTGTTGCCAGGCCTTGTGGCCTTCACACATCTGCCAGCCAACCCAACTCTAACCGAACATCCATTGTTTCTGTACCGAGGGATAAGTATGCTCGCCTCTATCCTGTGCTGCTTGTCAGGCAGGATGGCTCTACAATCCACATCCGCTACAAGGAACCACGGCGGATCCTTATGGTGAGAGTAAATTGCATTTCCCGCCATTAGTAGGAAGAAAGATCTCCCAGCTTTCTGTGAAAACAGAAAGCTTTTTGACCGAGGAATCTCTCCTGACTTTCCAAGAACCCACACACATGCAAAGACCATAGGCAGGTCCGGCAATATTGCCAAGCCTCATTGTGACCCTTGATATATCTCCTATAACAAAATTTATTTGGTCATTATTTATTTTTTATTAGTTCAAATTTATATTGCCGTCCACTCGCCGTGGCGACTCAGGGCAGCTTACAAAAAACACATCACAATACAATATGTTGGTGTCAGCTCAGTGGGAGGGGCGGCAAAGTCCTCAACCTGCCCTGACTTCTTCTTCCCCTGGCAGTTGGTGTAGGCACAGGAGGAGGGTCATACATAAAATTGTCTGGTTCATTAAAATTTATTTTTGGAATCTTATAATTAGAGATAACAGAATCATGGGGTTCAGATGGTGAGAATTTTAATGTTATTTGTTTCTATCAGGGCAGATGATATTATACTGAGACCAGTAAATTGCCCTCTCATACTGGTCCTGGGGTCTCTCAATCACTAGTTCAATTCCAGCATGTTTGGGTCTATAACTCTCTGTCCCCTGATGTATTTCCTGGACTAGACATATGTCACATTTGTATCTTCTGCACATGTCTGCTAGTAGAATAATCTTATTACTTGAATGTCCCTCAATATTTATTGAAATCATTGTTGACAAAGACCATTTGGGTGAATTCATTCCTTAGTTCCTTGGTTTGATCTAGTGTGAAAAGGACTAGCTGGCAAAACAAGGTTAGCTGGGGTACGTCCAATTGTGGTTCAAAAATGTACCGAAAATCTTTGAGGAGGCTCTTTCTGTGTACCCTGTCCTGTCCATGAAAGTGCAGGAATGATGCAGGTCTAGCAACTTGGGGAATGAAGGGCAAATAGATGCTGTTTTTCCAATTAAACTAGACTCGTTGAATCAATGGGAACTGTGAAATTTTGATTTGCCAAGAGTGATGTACTCACTGGGCCCACTCTGGTTAAGAACAGCAGTTGTATTCAGCCCAGAATGCAGTGATGGGATGTCCCCGGTTCCAGACGGTTCCCTGGAACCGGTAGGACCAATTCCGGAAGGTTCTCCGGGAGGGGAGTCCACTTTTGGGGCATCCGGTTCCGGACGCCTCACCGAAAGAAATTTTTTTTAAAAAATCGAAGCTAAAATGGCTCCAATTGACTGTGCATGCGCAGAAACTCAATCTGACGCATTGCGCATGCGTCAGATTGAGTTTATGCGCATGGGCAGTCAATTGGAGCCATTTTAGCTCCAATTTTTTTTAAAAAAAGTTGTTTAAAGTTTTCAGGGCGGCGGCGGCAGCACCAGCCCTCTGAGAAGGGCACCTCCCCCGCGGCACGTTGAGGGCTGCCTGGGCCATCCACTGCTGACAAGCCCCATGCCCTGGGGACGCCCGGCGCGGCGCACCGCTGACGCCTCCTCCTCCGCCGGGCGCCTGTGGGCTGGGTGCCTGCAACCGCCGCCGCCGGAGCTGCCGCTGGCTGCATTCCTGTGGCCTCCTCCTTGGGCCGTTCCCTTTTTAGCTCGACTGCGGCGCCTGGCACAGGAGGAAGTTGCAGGCGGCGGCGGTGCGGCATGGGGACGGCCCAGGGAGGCTCGGCAGCTGCGGCTGGAGCCACCGCCAGAGCCACTGCTGCCCGCCGCCCCTGGCCGTGGCCGGAGCCGGGCTAAAAAGGTACCGGCCCGAGGAGGAGGCCACAGGGGTGCAGGGAGCTCCGGCGGCGGCGGCTGTGGACGCAGTCGGGGTGCCGGGTCCCAAGAAAGGTAAGCGAGGGGTAATTTATTTGTGTTTTGGGTGGGTGGTTGTTTTTATTTTATTTATTTAGTTAGTTATTTATTTGTGTCTGGGTGGGTGGGCTGAGAGGGAGGGGTGTGTGTGTGTATGTTTATGTTTATTTTTTATTTATTTTTATTTTTGGCCCCGCCCACAACGTCATGACATCATGACGGCAGCTTCGGCCATGACGTCATGACGTCATGACATTGGCTACGCCCATGACGTCCGTGACGTCATGGCGTGGTAGTAGAATTTTTGTCATCCCATCACTGCCAGAATGGCCATTTAAATGAGGCTAAGAGGGTTTTTTTCTTCTGCAGCCTGCAGATTGAATACCAAATGCTAGAAATGGGGGAGCTCAGATGTTAAAACTAAGAGCAGCGCCCTGAATTGTTTATATGAACAGGGTTTTGGGTTTTGAATTTCTGCAGAAAATGACTGAGTAAGAGCCTATGGTAGCTAGGGAAGGAGGGACAGATTTATTTACTAAATGGCAGTATTTGTCAATCGTTTTTCTAAAATTATTTTTTATTTCCTTCTATAGATGCCCATAGACATCAATACCCTCCCTGATGTTGAAAGGAGAGCCCGCTTGCGAAGACGGAACCTGTTGCAGCGCAAGTCCAAAGAGGAGGCCGTTTATGAGGACGATTTCAAGTTGGACGACTACAGAAAGTTTTGGAAGAAATGAGTTTTTTCCAAAATCTGTAATAGTTGCTCCTTTTAAATGCTGTAAGAAAATGTATGTGGTCCGTTAATAAAGAGATTGCTAATTTCAATTAAGCTGTGGTTTCTCAGACTCCGATCACTTCAAAACAAAACAGTCCTTTTATACCGTTAAGACAAATGTTTTATTTGGGATGCGTTTCATAGTCATGGCTCACTTTGGATGCATGGAACAGAGGATAAATGTCACATGATATTTATGGACAAGGTTCTGGTTTGGGGGGTGGGACAGAAGGAAATGCATTGCATTATTAACCACAGGCATAAACTTTCAAAGGGCAGGTTAGTGGAAATATCCTGCCCAGAGCAAGATCAGTTCCCCTGGTCTAGGTGTAAAGGAATGACTTCTTGCTTTCAATGAGTTTGATTCAGCTGAAGGCAGAAATGATTTTTTTTCTTATGAGTCTTGGAAATTCAATTATTTTCACATTCTAAATACAAAAATCTGTGTTCTAATTTTTAAATCTGAGTTGTATTGGTTGTTTTAGGGCTAAAGCACTCATGGACAGAACAGCTGGAAATAGACTAAAGATTTAATCTTAATTATACAGGCAGATTCCAAAGCCTACTTAAGTTATGATCTGTCCTATGTGAACCTAAATATAAGTTAATAGGATGACCCTTTCTGATGGTTTTCTTTGGAAGGACAAATACTGAAGCTGAAGCTCAAGTACTTTGGCCACCAAATGAAAAGAGAGGACTCACTTGAGAAAGCCTTGATGCTGGGAAAGATCGAGGGCAAAAAGGAGAAGGGGCGGCAGAGGATGAGGTGGCTAGATGGCATTGTTGACACAACGGGCGTAGATCTGTGTGAGCTGCGGAGGATGGTGGAGGACAGCGAAGCCTGGCATGCAGTGGCTCATGTGGGGTTGCAAAGGGTCAGACTTGACTGCGCAACTGAACAAAAAGCAGTCTTGGAAGTTGACCCTTTCTGATGGTTTAGCCCAGAGTTGGGTTTCGACCCGATTGGGGCGGGATAACAAGTTGGAAATAAATAAATAAATAAATCCTGTTCAAGTTTTTCATAGGAGGGTAGCAACACAACACTTAAATATAAGAATCATATATTAAATAAGCTCAATTGAAGAATTATGTATTAAATACACAATGCTATTAAATGTAAGAATTGTAAAGTAAGTTTAACTGAAGAATTATATATTAAACACACAACACTAAAATACAGTAAAACCTCACATAAAGAGTGCCTCGCTTAGAGACTAACTTTAAAGAGCAGAATTTTTTCTGAATGGTTGCCTTGCTTAACAAATACAGTAAAACCTCGAATAACGTTAAAACCTGGTTCCACAAGTCTTGGTGTTATCCGATTTTTAGTGTTATCCGACGCATGTTAAAATCCTATGGGATCCATAGAGATACATTGTAACCACACAGGGTTTAGCGGTTGTTACCCGATGCATCCCATAGGATCTTAATGTTATCCGATGCAATTCTTCCCCCCCCCAGATTGCTTAATGTTATGCGATTTTAGTGTTATCCGATACTAATGTTATCTGAGGTATTACTGTACAGTAAAACCAACCAAAAACTCGCTTAACAAATAAAACAGGGTTTGCAATCCTCCCCATCAGAAGTCACAATTAGTCACTTACAATGGGTGTTTCAAGAGCAAACTTGCTTAAAGAACAATCCTGTGGAACACATTATGCTCTTTAAGTTAAGTATAGTACCACTGTTTAAGACAGCGGTGCCCAAACTTTTTTGGCCGTGGGCCGATCATGTGGTTCAGGGAGCCAGTCACTAAGGCCCGGGGGCCGGGTGTGGCCCCCGCCACCAATTCACCCGGCCCGCGAAGCCCTCGTCGCGTTTTACTTCCGCTTCCAGGAGCGACGAGGGCTTCGCGGGCCGGGTGAATTGGTGCCGGGGGCCACACCCGGCCCCCGGGCCTTAGTTTGGGCACCACTGGTTTAAGAGTTACAGTATATATTAAGCTTAATTGAAGAATTATATATTAAATACACAAACAACACTGTTAAATATATGAATTATCTATTAAATAAGCTGAATTGAAGCTTATAATAAGCTGAACTGAAATGACAATCGGTAATATAAGAATTAAAAATGCAGAGGCACACTCTGGAAGCGAAAACGTTGGCAACCCTCTCGCCACCACCCCTGTCACTACTTGGTGCAATCCAGCAACCCCTCCCCGTCGGTTGCAAAGCAATGGTTTCTCCCGGAAATTGGTATTTCCTTTTTTTTGCAACATGTGAGTCTCGAAAGTGGGAGGGTTTCGGGTTCGTTTACTCTCGGGTAAGTAGTAAGTGGCTCCCAAGGGGCTTACTCGGGAGGGAGGGAGGGAGCACTGGGTGTGTAAAGCCCCTTCCCTTGCAATGCATCCGGTGGGGCTCCAGAGTGGTGCCTTTTGAAATTTAATTTGCAATTTATTTATTTTTTCCTACCCAAAAAAATGAGGAAATGCAGAAAGCAAAAGGGGGGGAAAAAAGGGGGATAATCCCCCAATTAGTTGAGGATGCAATCATGATGACACACTTAATGAGTTAGGTAAAAATCAAGGGCCTTGGAAAGGAAACCGTCAGAAAGGGTCATCATCCTGTTCACTGAGACAGGTATTTCGGTTCACAATTAAAATGTTGGACAGAGCATATCATGAGTAGGCTTATTGGGATCTGCTGGTATTTTTTGTTTGTTGTTCAGTCGCACAGTCCGACCCTTTGCGATGACCCCATGGACACTAGTTCTTCATTTTAGGATGGATTGCTGAGTCAACCTTGGTCCCTGGCCAGGATTGAACTCACAACCTTTTGGTTAAGCACAGCAGCTTAACCACTACGCCATCCAGAGTCTCTGACATGTTTTTGTTGTTCAGTCGCACAGTCGATTCCGACCCTTTGCGATGACCCCATGGACTAGTTCTTCATTTTAGGATGGATTGCTGAGTCAACCTTGATCTCTGGCCAGGATTGAACTCACAACCTTTTGGTTAAGCACAGCAGCTTAACACCACTACGCCATCCAGAGTCTCTGACATGTTTTTGTTGTTCAGTCGCACAGTCGATTCCGACCCTTTGCGATGACCCCATGGACTAGTTCTTCATTTTAGGATGGATTGCTGAGTCAACCTTGATTCCTGGCCAGGATTGAACTCACAACCTTTTGGTTACACACAGCAGCTTAACCACTACGCCACCCAGAGTCTCTGACATGTTTTTGTTGTTCAGTCGCACAGTCGATTCCGACCCTTTGCAATGACCCCATGGACTAGTTCTTCATTTTAGGATGGATTGCTGAGTCAACCTTGATCCCTGGCCAGGACTGAACTCACAACCTTTTGGTTAAGCACAGCAGGTTAACCACTACGCCATTCAGAGTCTCTGACATGTTTTTGTTGTTCAGTCGCACAGTCGATTCCGACCCTTTGCAATGACCCCAACATGGACTAGTTCTTCATTTTAGGATGGATTGCTGAGTCAACCTTGATGTCTGGCCAGGATTGAACTCATAACCTTTTGGTTAAGCACAGCAGCTTAACCACTACGCCATCCAGAGTCTCTGACATGTTTTTGCTGTTCAGTCGCACAGTCGATTCCGACCCTTTGCAATGACCCCATGGACCACTTCTGTCCTCCACCCTCCTCCTCCTCAACTTGCTCAGTTCTGTGCCCATTGTGTCTACAATGCCATCCAACCATCTCATTTTTGGCCGCCCCCCTTTTTCTTTTGCCCTCCACCTTTCCCAGCATCAAGGCTTTCTCAAGCGAAACCCTCTCTTCTCATTTGATATAATTTGGTATAATTAGATTAAGTCTTTAGTCTATTTCCAACTGTTTTATCCATGAGTTGCTTTAGCCCTAAAACAACTAATATAACTCAGATTTAGAGCACAGATTTTCGTATTTAGAATGCAAAAACAATTCATTTCATTTATTCGATTTATATACCGCCCTACTCGGTGAAATCTACTCAAACCTTTCTTTAAAGAGGCTTTTAAAGCGATCTTCCCAATTGCTGAGCAATAGAATTAATTTATACTCTACCATCAGCAATATGTGCTGTTGGGGGGGGGGGACACATCATTGTTTTTGCTCATAAAATGTTTGATTTTACATGGCTACTGTAAAAATCTTTCAATTTGTTATATGCCACCCAGAGTGGGAGAATATATCAAATGGGTGGGATATGAATATTACATACATACATACATACATACATACATACATACATACATACATACATACATACATACATACATACATACATAAGGACAGAGGTGCCTGGCGGGCAATGGTCCATAGGGTCACAAAGGTTTGGACTCGACTATGCAACTGTACAACAATAAAGCGTACCTACATACTGATCACTAAAGGCAGGCAGGCAGAAATGAAGCCTCAGAATGTAAGCCTTACCTGAACGCAAAAAATATGTTATAATTTGTATGCATATTAGGTTTTGACAGAAATTTGGACTTTGATGCTTCCCATGTCTGTCCTTCAATCCTGTCTCTCTGGAAGCCTTGGCTTTGCCCAGTCCCTTTCAGGATCAGGACCATGCTTTGCAGGTCAAGAACAGACATGGAAAGCGCTTTTGCAAAGAGACATTTTTGGGTTCAAACCAGTGTTTCCCAACCTTTGGGTTTTGGACTTCAATTGCCAGAAACTTAAGTCAGCACATTTTTATCCTTAGTTCGCTTAGGCTTCAAAATGGTTTTTCTTGGGCTACAAGACTATAAAGTTCCAAGCTGTCTTTAAACCTGTTGCCAAACTTATTCATTCATTCATTCATTTCCCCACTCTTTTCTAGGTCCAAATATCAAATGAAGGGCGTCTGAGTTTCCTTTGCTCACCAGATAACCTCAAAAAGCAAAGTTTTGCAAGGTGTTTTCTGGACCTTCATTCATCATGTTTGGCTCTTCACGTGGCGGTGTAAGAGGAGGGCAGGATCAGTTCAACTGGGAAGACGTGAAGACGGATAAACAGAGGGAAAACTATTTGGGTGAGATGACATTTCTTAGACCTTTTTAGATTTTAAGGTCGCTTTAATGACTTCATGGAACTGCAATGGTCCCCATCAAGATCGAACTCACAGCCTTTATGGCTGCAGTACAGCAGTTTAACCCCTGCACTGCCAGTAAAAACTAGTATTTAAAATAAAATCCAGACAGATTTATTTGGGTGGAAGTGGCCTTTTGGCTATCTGGTTCTTATGTGGGTCTGGCCTCAACATCAGTGCCTTCAGTTGAGCTGTGAAGGAAGCTGGTATTTCACTGCGAGGAAGACTTCCGTAAAGTTATTTTCTGTCTCCTTCTTCTCTGATGTTTGGTCTTTTCCTCCCTTGGCTTAATCTGTAGGGAACTCCTTGATGGCCCCTGTGGGCCGGTGGCAGAAGGGCAAAGACCTCACCTGGTATGCTAAGGGGAAGAAGGGTGACGCACCTGTCTCGCGGGAGGAAGAGATGGCTTCCATCCGGCGGGCAGAAGAAGAGGCCATGATGAACGCCTTGTAAGTCTATCACGTGATGTATTTGCTGTCCAGGGTCATGTCTGTACAAATGAAACATATGTGCTCCTTGAAATGCTGGGAAAGGGGGCAGTTTTCATAGCAACATGAATGAATTAATGCCTTTGTTGCTTGTTTCATTTATATCATGCCCAAGTGGAATAATCTCCCACTCTGGGCAGTGTACAATGGAGTTTTTAAAAACAGCAACAGTAGTTACATTTATTTATTTATTACATTTATATCCCACCTATCTGGGATATTTTCCCACTCCTGGTGGTGTACAACATAATAATAAAAATCTTTACAATTAAAAAGTGTAAACAGATTGAATAAAATTATAAATGTAAAGAAAGCGAAAATAACACCCAAACATTAATAAAAAGAAGAAAAGAAAAATGCCAGCAACAACAACAGCAAAAAACCTATTGGCGACAGAAAAGTATAAAGTTAAACATAAACAAGAAAGCAAGCCAAATAAAATTACAGGTAAAACCAGCAAACAATAATGATGCCTCCCCCCCCCCAAACAACACATATTGGCAATGGTATAGGTTAGTTAATCCTGTTGCTCAGCAGCTGGTAAGATCTCTTTATAAGCTGCTTTTAAGAGAAAGGGTTTCAATTGTTTTTTTAAATAAATAAATAGGTAAAGCTGGAACTTGGTGCAGCTCAACAAGTAAAGAGTTCCAAAGAGTTGGAGCCACCACCGAGAAGGCTCTGCTGCAAGTCACAGCCTTTCTTGAACCTTTAGGAACCATAACCCTTGAATGTGATGTTTTTCTTTGATAAATAAAATAAATGGATTTAGGGCCGGACCAGGGCCACAATTGGGGTGGCTCTTGAGTTCTTGTCTTAGAGGTTATATTTCTGTGTATGGTGGAAGGGGTATCAAGCGTGGCTTCTCTGTCCTTGTCTGTGCTTTTTGGGTGCTGGTAAGGGAAGCTTTTTAGGGGCTGCAGTGGCTTAGTGGTTAAGACCCGAGCGCTATGCAATGGAGTGAGCACCTGTTCTCTGTCCCAGCTCATGCCAAACTTGCAGTTTGGAAGCAAGAAATTGCACTTAGATTAATAGGTACAGTGGAACCCCGTATAATGAAAATAATCGGTTCCAGGGGGCTCTTCATTGTATGATTTTTTTCATTATATGGGACCACTGGTGGGGGGCAGGCAGTCAGTGCGGCTAAGACCACCCCTTATTCTGGTCATTTTTGCCAGGTTGCTGTGGCGGCCAGGGGAAGGCTTCACCTCAGTGCCCCAAAATCCCTGCTTGGATCGTCTTCATCTCCCTCCCTGCAAAACCACTCAGGGATCAGAGGATCTGAATGGGGCTTTTGGGGCAGTGAGGTGAAGCCTTCCCTTGGCCACCCCGAAAGCCCCTTTGCGATCTGCCGGTCAGTCAAAGCAGCTAAAGGAATCTTCCCCCCAGCTGCTTTGAACCCAAAACCTCCCAGGCGCAATGCATCCGGGGAGGGGGGAGCATTGCATCGTACAATGAAAATTTTCGTTGTACGATGCACCCTTTTTTCAAAAAACCTCTTCATTGGGCATTTTTTTCTTTGTTTGATGCATTCGTTATATGGGGTTCCACTGTACCACTTTTGTGGGAACGGCAACAGCATTCCGTGTGCTCCAGCAGCTAGACATGCCTGCCACATGACCATCAAAATGTCTGCAAATTCAGACAGCGCTGGCTTTTTGGCTGTAAACAGAGATAAGCGCTGCACCCTAGAATCATACATGACTGGCTTCCAAGAAAGGGATGCCTTTAGCTAAGGGGAGTTTTGCAGGTGTCTGGGGGGGTCACAGCCCTGCTTGGGTGTTGTTGGCAAGATGGACTTTGTAGGATCTCCAGGAAAAGTGTCCTTAGGAACATCCATTGCTTACGTTGCTCCCAGGTTGGAAGGCTCATTCTTCAAAGCCAGTCCCTGTTCTCTTTGCAAATGGTGTGAGAATGTCTCTCTTCAAAGTAACCTTCTCAAGCCCTTTTCCAGCTCCTCCATAGTTTTGATTCCTTGGAAGGTTTGTCATTTTTAATGGCTTTACTGTTTAATCTCCTGCCTGTTATCCACCTGCTTAAATGACATTTGCTAGTTGCCTGGAGCACTTTTTTTTAAAGCAGGAAGGCAGGATGTAAATTAAACAAATGAGAATAAGAAAAACTATTGTGGACGAAAGATCAGCTTTCATGTGAGCAAACTTTCCAGTCCACTTTTATGAACTTCATAACTTGACTCTTTGTGTTGAATCTTTCCAGGGGTTACAAGAATGTGAAGAAGCAACCGACAGGTCTCAGCAAAGAAGTAAGTTTATTTATATTTGACTAACACATTTTTAAAGATTGATTGATTTGATTTGATTTATTGGATTTGTACACAACTCAGGGCGGCTAACAACAATCACAGTACACTAGTACCTTGGATAACGTTATGACTTGGTTCCACAACTCATAACGTTATCCGGTTTTTAACATTGTGCGATGCATTGATGGCACAACGTTTAAAAAAAAGCCCTGTTCCCTTTCCGAAGACGAAAGGGAACAGGGGGTTGATCTGGTATGCTTGGGGAGAGAAAGCGCCCCCCCCTTCCCAAGCAGACCGGTGGTCTCAGTATGGGGTCACCCTTGGCTTGCAGAAGGAACGAGCATTCCCTCCGCAAGCAAAGGGCACTCAGCGCTCAGGTTGGGAGTTGAACCAGCGCACGCCAGTTCACCTGCCGATCCCATTGCATCATTGCATCATTGTGCGATGCCCATTGACTTTGCTGCAGTCGAAAAAGTCCAGGAGACTTTTTCAATTGCAGTGAAGTCTATGGGCTTTGCAGAATGATGGGGACCAATGCAGTCTTTCCTCCTAACCTCTTAACCCTTCCGGAGGTGAAGGGGGTGGCGGCCTGTGGTGGCGACCACAGCTGCTCCTCATCCCCTGGCCGTGGGGTGGAGGTGGGGGGTCAGCAGCAAGGTGCTCCACCACCCGTGGCCACAGCATCCTTTTATCTCGCGGGCGTAGGTGAGGGCCAGAGGATGGCAATGGCAGCCACAACTGCTCCTCATCCCCCGGCTGTTGGTGTGGACTAGACGACAGCGGCAAGGTGTTCTTGGACTGAATCTTAAGGAGCAGGAATTGTATTTGCACACTTCAAGAACAGGCAGAGTTATTTGTCCATTCATCTTGGATTGGATTCAGTTAAACTAGCATCAGGGCAGGCCTAAAATCCTGCCCTTCTTTGGGTCATTGGGTGGTTCTAAATCCAGACCCAATTCTCCCTTTTCCATTCCTGCTGCACCATAAAATAAAATTTTAAAAAATCAGCATAAAGAGATTTGAAATAAAAGATATTCTTTTATCCAAAGTCATGAGGTACAATTTTCAGGCAGAAGAGGCAAGAGGGGTCCAAATGGACACTGTTGTGTTGCAAGCTTTTTTAATACAGGTTGCTCCCCATCTCCACGGTTTCAGCTATCCACAGGTCTAAAAATACTTAATAGATAAATAGGTACCACTTTGGCAGGAAAGGTAACAGTGTTCTGTGTGCTGTGACGTCTAGTCACACCTGCTCCTTGAACACGGAAATCTCTGCAAACGCAGGCAACGCTGGCTCTTGGGCGTAAACAGAGAAGTGCACTGCGCCCTGGAGCTGGGCACGACTGGCTTTTGAGCAAGGGAGGCCGTGACCTTTCCTCTTGTGTTGTTTCCCTGCCTTGTCATTCAAGGACCTGGCCGAAGTCTGCAGGCGTGACGCTACGGATGGTGACGAGAAGGGCGTGGATCGTGTGCTGGGCCTCGGGAGTTCGAGGTATGTGGACCTCCTGAACGACGTGAGGTGCTTCTCTCTTGGACGCTGGAGGCCTTCAAGATATAGTTGGCCCTCCCTCGGCCAGATCTGCTTTGATTCAGAGTCCTCCGATGGCCTCACAGGGCCCCACCTTCCAACTCTTGCCTTTCTATGATTCTTTCAGGGTGGGGGGTTGGGACCCCTAGCCCAAGTGGCCACGATGGGAGGGTCTCCTGTTTAAACGTCAGCAAGCTGCCAAAGGCCTCCTAGAAAAGAAAGGTTTTCCGTTGCTTCTTAAAGGACCCTAAAGAGTCAATCAAATGCAGCTCCCCAGGCAGAGCATTCCAGTTAGCCGGGGCCACCACCGAGAAAGCCCTCTGACAGGTAACAGACTTTCTAGCCAGCCTGGGAATCAGTACTTGGAGTGGAGGTGTAAGAGAAGAGCGGGTGAATCGGGCCTGAGGGGTAGATGCTCTGCTAAGTAGGAAGGTCCCAAACCGTTTAAGGCTTTGAAGCACCCTCCACTCCATGCTGCTCCATGCTTGTGTTTGTCATAATGGTTAGAGGAAGCCAGTAAGAACCTTGCTACATCTGGTTCTTACTCAGTGAGCCTCCCTCCCTGTGGGTGTAATGCCACATGCATTTGGAGCACAGGAGACCTTTGCTCTAAAACGGATGCATTTGCTCTTTCGTGAGTGGCGTGTCACGCAGAGAATCACATGCCATCCTCTACTTCTAACCTGTCGTTCCCAGAGTAGCTCATTTTATTGAGGTGAGAACAGGTTAAATCCAATCAGGGACAGTTTGTATCAGATCATTAAATCATATATTCTCCATATGATGAGCAGCCTCAAAGCATCATTTTTAGCTGGATTTTTTGACCCCGCGAGGGCTCAGCAGCATGGGCAGGTCTCCTTTGGTCGTATCGTATGCTGTATCTCTCTCATCCATTTATACCCTAAGTTTTCCTAAGGCACCCAGGGATTTCTTCTTTGTTAGGCTTCAGCAAAGGAAAGTTCCCTGCATTTGGTCTGGTCCAAACCCACCAATTAGCACAAGGCTTTAGCAGACTTTAAGGGACTGTGGTGCCTTAGTGGTTAAGATGCTGAACTTCATAACTGGAAGGTCGGCAGTTCAAGACCCGAGTGCTGCATTACGGAGCGAGCTTCCATCTCTGTCCCAGCTCCTGCCAACCTAGCAGTTCGAAAGCAAGAAATGGCAAATAGATAAATAGGTACCACTTTGGTGGAAAGGTAAACAGTGTTCCGTGCACTCCAGTGTCTAGTCATGCCTGCCTCATGTCCACGGAAACATCTGCAGACATAAACAGCTGCTTGGGCTGTAAACAGAGATGAGCACTGAACCCTAGAGTTGGATACGACTGGTTTTTGAACAAGAGAGACCGTTTACCTTAACAGAAATAGGAATGCAAATGCAATTCTCCTTCCGGGCTTAGTCCGATTCATTTCCACATGTCGTCCTCCAGAAATGCATCAGGGCCTGTTTGCTGATGTCCTTTTAATTCCCACCAACTCTCTTTGTAGAAGTGCCGGGGCCAGGATGCTCTTTTCCAAAGAGGAGAAAGAGGCAGCCAAACTGGGCCTTTCAGTCTTCACGGTAAGAGGTTGATGGGGCCACCTCTCCCCTCTCCATTTTTTCCCCTTCGGGGCTTGTCTGTTCTGTTTTTGTTCATAAAACTAATTTGCCTTTCTTTTCAGGAGAAGGGGGGGGGGAGGCCTCCAAGTTTCTGAATCCAGAAAGGTAAAGCAGGAAATGCATGGATGAGCCCCAGCACTTAGGCTGAGCTTAGAAAAGGTTGTCTTCTTGGACTGCAGCTCACTGAATTTGCACAACAGAAACAGTTTTTGCCCACCTAAGTTAGATGCTGTTGGGTGAATATTCTAGGTTAAAGCTGTATAGATGCTGCTGGGTGAATATTCTAGTTCAGAGGTGCTCAAACTACGACCCATAGGCTGGATCCGGCCCCTGGTGTGAATTCATCCAGCCCATGAAACCCTCGTCGCTCCTGGAAGCGGAAGCAAAATGCTCCCATACTGGCATGTTTTGTTTCCGCTTTCAAGAGTGACGAGGGCTTCGTGGGCCGGATGAATTGGTGTCATGGGCCAGATCCAGCCTGTGGTCCATAGTGACTTGCCCCCTGAACCATGTGACCGGCCTACGGCATGAAAAGTTTGGGAACCCGTGTTCTAGTTAACTCTAATAGCTTGATTTATCAACCAGAAACAATAGCAATTAGCAGTTACACTTACTGTATTTGCTGGTGTCTAAGACACATCCGAGGATAAGATGCACCCCGTAATTACCAAAATAGCCCACTAGAGGCCACGTTAAACAGTACCAGACGCACTCTATTTCCCCCCAGTGTATTTTAAGAGGGGGGGGAGTGGGTCTTAGATGCCAGCAAATACAGTATATACCAGTCCATAGCGCTTAGTGCACTCTAGGCAGCTCACAAGATAATTAGCATTTTGCCCCCAATATGGCGGCTCCTCATTTTATTGACCTGAGAAAGATAGAAGAGGCTGAGTCACCCTTGAGCCCTGGTCAGGATCGAACTTACAATGTTTTGATTGTAGTACAGTTTTAACTGCTGTGCTACCAGAAACAGTGGGAGTTTGTGATCAGAGTTAAGAGGGTTGGATCCAGTTCAGTTCATCTTCTCCTCTAACTGTTGTTTGACATTTGGAGTTGAACCTCCACCTGAAAAGATGTACTGGATCAGACCAAAGACCTGCAAATTCTAGCCCATAATTTCCTGTAGTAATACACCCGGGATGCATGTAAATAGGCATCTTTTAAGTAGCCACTTTACTAAGGAATAACAGACCTATTGCCCTATATACCAGCAAATAGCTTCTTGCTCCCAAATCCTGGTAACGGTATAACCAGGCTGGCAGTTTGAACTGAGCATCACCCCCACCCCCAAAGGGAATGCTTCCAACCTCTTTTAGGTACCCTGAAGGGTCAAAGCGGCAAAGTCAACTTGAGCTTGGTGGCAAAATTGCATCCATAGCAAGCGGAGTGTCAGTGCTGATTTCTGAAATGATACACGTTTCCCTGTTTCATTTTTGTTGTTTTGCTTTAAACCGGGGGGGGGGGGGGGAGGTGACCTACAGTGGATTTTTTTTTGGGGGGGGGAATGGTGTAATTCTGAAGTTTTCGGTGTAGATTTATGTAGAAAAGAAGAATATCCCTGGCCCATTAAAAAAAGGAAAAGAAACCGAGCCCTGCTGGTGCAGTGGTTGAGCTGCTGGACTGCAGCCCAAATGTGAGTTTGATCCTGATTGGCTGTGGATCAAGGTTGACTCAGCCTCTTACATCCTTCCAAGGTCACTAAAATGAGTACCTAACATGTTGGGGGCAAAAATGTTAATTGCCTTGTCAGCCACCCAGAGAGTGCACTAAGTGTTATGGGGAAGTATAGAAGGGTAATAGATGTGGCTATCCTAACCATTATACCAGTGTTCCCCAACCTTTGGTTCTTGGACTTCAATTCCCAGAAGCCTCAGTCAATTCACCAAAGTACTGATCAGCCAGTGGACTGACTTAGGCTTCTGGGAATTGAAGTCTGCCAGTGATCCGTGCAACATAGTTTGTGAAACACTGCATTAGAGAATTCCATCCTCCATTTGCATCCGGTAATGTTACAATCCATCAAAAACTATTGGCTGCTCCTGAGGATTGTATTAAAAGCGGGCAAGGACTCTTAACGTTGGACGAACTGCTGTCTTTCGTCTGTTTTCCTGATGAGCCTTTCTCAAGATCTAGCCGTATTCCTTCATATCCCCCCCCCCTTTTGAAACCTTAGCATCATCAGACAGCAAGCGGTGCAGATGTTGAGGCCCCTAAAAGAAAACTAGAGGAAGAAGCAGAAACCGAAGACTCCCGGTAAGTAACCACTCGACCTTTTTGACTCCCCTCTCAGAAGCACAGGAGAAGGTTTACAGGTTTGGAGAGGAGGCCTAGATTCAGAGCAGAGGCTGAAACGTTGGGAAGAGAATTTCCTATGGGTGAGAGAAGAGCTTTTAGACTGCAGATGGGTAGCCAAAGGAACTTTAGTAGTGGCCTGGAGACGTGGTTCCCAATGTCGCCATGGCGAGTGGGCGGCAATATAAATTTGAACTAATAATAATAATAATGTCCCACAGGGGGGCAATTTGAGAATGAGTCATTAACACTGAATGGGCTTCTAGGCTTCCTCCACCTGAATAGGAGTTCATTTTTTGAATAGTAAGAATTATATGTCAGTCTGGCTAGGTTATCATAGTAACGTAACAGAGTAGACCCTACTGCCAGTGACTCATCGCCGAGCGTCAGGTGGCGGTTAACTAACCTGACACCCCTGGGGATTAATGGCCTTGAATGGGGAAGTCCACAGGGAAGGAAAAGTGATGGTCCCCAGGTAGATTAAATGGTCCCACTTGAGTCCATCTTGGTGGAGGGCAGCAGCTTCAGCCATCCTGGCCTGGGGCTGAGGAGGACTTTGTGTGCCCAAAGGCCTCAGGACCAGAAAGTGACTCGCAGAATTGGATCAGTGGTACTATGGGGGCCATGCTGCAATGCAGAAGGCAGATCAAAGGCCACTGCATTATATTCTCAGGACAGTCTTCATGGCTAATCACCATGAGGATCACCAATATTCAGATACGGCAGAAGAGAAGAAGATACGTCACAAGGGGGAGGCAGGACTTTAGAGATGCTTAGGTGGGGCATGGCCAAAAAACGGTTGGGAACCACTAGTCTCGAGTCACAGCTTTGTTTTTTAATTGTATTTTTGGCCACTAGAGTCACATCAGTTTTATAATTCCATTTTTAATAAGAAAATTTGTATGAGCTTTAAAGTACTTGATGCGGAGCCCAAGATCTCAGGAGGGGCAATGGCAGCCCTGGATCTCCAAAGATTGACTCAGGGGTTAAACTGCTGCCCTACAGCCAGAACGTTGTGAGTTCAGTCCTGATGGAATCAAGGTTGACTCAGCCATCCTTCTGAGGTTGGTAAAACGAGTCCCCGGCATGTGGGGGGCAAAAACATGCTAATTAACTTGTGAACCGCCCAGAGAATGCGCTAAGCGCTATGGGTCAATAGAAGCGTCTTTGCTCTGAACTTTCCACATGCAAGAATAGCTTTTTTTCCTCATTGGAGCGTCTTCAAACAAGCATCTCTCTCTACTTTTCCTTTTGCATTCCCCTGAAAGTCCAGTCTTGCCATAATTACCATTGACCTAACACCATGATGCCAAACCTTGGCACTCCAGCTGTTCTTAGACTTCAGTTCACAGCAGCCCAAGTCTTTGTGGATCCACATGAATGGGTTTACTGCGTGTATTCTTGAAATTCAATTCCCAGAAGCCCAAATCTCTGTCAATCCACATGAAATGCATGTACATGCAGTAAATCCACTTGTGTGGATTCACAGAGACTTGGGCTTCTGGGAACTGAAGTCTAAGAGCAGCTGGAGTGCCAAGGTTCACCATGCCAGGGAGGGAAGGAAGGAGAGAGAGAGGCCCAACTTATTACTTCCTAACTGTCCAGGCCAGAGCACGTCAGCAAGAAATCCAAAAAGAAAGAAAAGAAGAAGAAGAAGAAGCACAAGAAAGAAAAGAAAAAGGAGAAACACCGCAGGAAGAGAGCATCTTCCTCTTCTTCATCATCGTCTTCTTCAGATGAAAAATCAAGGTATGATGAGGGTTATTGTTTGTTTGGGTGACTCTCTTCAGTCCCCGTGTTTGTGAGAATAGAGGGTGTCCCCAAAACCACCATATGGGAAATTGGGGGCTCAATGTACCTTGATTGACAAAATATTCATCATAAAACCTTCCAAACTATTGAGAAAATAGCCTCTACATGATGCCCACCTCTTTCTACACACAAATCTTCTCTCCCACTCAGGGTGAAGAACACGTCCCAAGATATCTTTAGTTATGAATGGCGACTTTTGAGACAACCTGGCGGCGTTTCCCAAACTGTTTTGCGGAACACTGGTGGACTTCAATTCCCAGAAGCCTCAGTCAGTCCATTGGCTGATCAGTGCTTTGGGGAATTAACTTAGACTTCTGGGAATTGAAGTCCAAAAACCAAAGGTAGGGAACACACTGGAGGAGACAAAACAAAAAGTTCTGGCACTGTGAAGACTAACTGCTGTATTTTAATGTTAGCTTTTATGGATTAAGTCCACTTTTTCAGATGGAATGGAATTGACTCACAAACGCTAACATTAAAATGCAGCAGTTGGTCTTCAAAGTGCCAGGAATGTTTCACAAGCTCAGCTTAACTCCAGGCCGCTGGATGGCCAGGGTCTTGCAAAACAGGAAGCAAGTCTTTCGAAGGACGGCCGAGCTTGCAGACTTTCTCTTGCTCTGTGGCTGACCCTGTCTTTGTGCATGTGTGTATATTTCCCCCCAGAAAACGACATCCCCCTCCTTCGCCTCCCAAGCATCATCCATCATCCTCCCGGCATGCTGGAGCCAGACTCCTTGACAAACATTCATCACTTGTCAGGGGAGAAGAAAAAAATCCCAGCAGGCGGCAATGGGGCAGCTCAACTTCCCCTGGTGGCATGGAGGAACGGGGCAACCACGACCACCACCAAAGCAGGAACGGCAGCGGACGGCCTTCCTCTCCCCGGGGCAGAAGCCAAGGGGACCGGAAAGCAAGACAAAGCCCACTTCCCTTTGCACCCAGGACCAAGAGAAGGCACGACACTGACTCTGATGACGACTGAAACCCGAGAGGTTGCGGCCACCAGAGGTGTCTTGAAGCTCCTTACTGACGCTCACAGGATCTTGGAGGAGTCTGAGCTTTGCATCCCTCTTTGCAAAGGTGCTTCCATCTGTTTCTTTGTTTGCACCGAAAACAAGTGAAGGCACAAAGCCCTCCTTATCAATAAACCTACCACACTCTCACGTGTTGTATTATTGCATTTCGAAGAGGTTGGACCAAGGGTTTCGTTGAATTATAACGGACCTCTTCTTTCCGGGATGGCGGTTGATGCAAAGAGAAGTGGCATTTGGAACCGCTGTGGCATGCAAAGCTTTCAGAGCGAATTAATGTTTAAAAACAACATTGCATTGATCTGTTTTTAAGACCCAAGAGATGTGCTAGAATGCTATTTTTTTTATGCCATAAAGATGGGGTGTGTGGAGTAAGCTAGAAACCTTATCTCTGTGGTTTGTTAACTGTGCAGTGATTTCCTTCTTAGATTTGTGATAGCCAAACAAATTTTGTGCAAACAAAGTTCTCTACCTGCCAACCTTCCTTGAGAGACAGATCAATAGTATATTCTTTAAGCCACTGTAAAATTCTTCCTTTCTTTTTCCATTTCATATAGATACAGATTCGAATACTTAATTCAAATATGCAACACCTAATAGAAAGGTGGGAAAGACACTTAAGCAGGTGAGGACTTGGGAGGCCGACTCATTTGCGGCAGAAAATTTGGGCCAAAGACACTGGCAGTGCAGTGGTTAAACTGCTGTACTACAGCCAAAGTGCTGTGAGTTCGATCCTGCTAAGGATCAAAGTTGACTCAGCCTTCCATCCTTCCAAGTGATCAGCATGGTGGGGGCAAAAATGCTAATTAGCTTCTCAACCACCCAGAGAGTGCACGGCTATGGGGCAGGAGAGAAGTGTAATTGCTATTGCTATATCCTTGCTAAATATGTCAATTTTTTATTATAACAGTCCTTGTTAAATATAACAATGCTCTAAAAATAACAGCATGAGCTCTGACTCTTCAAGTGATATCTGAAGAACTGGGTTCATTTTCAAGGTGTGAGTGGACAGATAGCTTTGGGTTTTGCTCTGGTGCAGTAATTCAGCTATCCATACCGGTTCAGAAGGTGCAGTCTCCTTAACTTACAAAGAAAGGCTACTCTTAAGTAGCCCTATTTGGATCAGTTCTGTGTCACCCTCTAATGCAGGGGTTCTCAGCCTGCAGCACCATTTCACGTGGTCCATCTTGCTGCCACCGCCACCAAAAGCAGAAGTGGACGTGTTTACAACAGCCATGGACGTGTTTTGTGGCAGTGTTTACGGTGGTGGTGGGGAACCCCCTGTCCAGCCCACTCAGCTGTCTGAAGGGGCCGTGGTCCGGTCAACGGCTTTAAAAGGTTGAGAATCCCTGCTCTAATGTAGGCAGGACACCCTGCTATCGCCAGCTGCTAGAGTTTCCTTCCGGAGTAGAGGTGGTTTCCCCATCTCCTTCTAACTGGTTTGTTAAGTCTACGCTGTCGATTGCCTTTTGTTGTTGTATATTGCGGTGAGCATTATTTCTCTTTAAAAATATTTCTAGATTTGGATTGCAACATTGCCAAGGATTATAAAATTGAAACAAAACAAATCTTCCCCCAGGAAAAAAATAAAAACTTTGTGAAAACTTTGCTTCAATCTTTTGGAGAGCTTGCTTGACTTAACGAAGGGTTACTGGTTTGTTCCTGCTGGAAATATATTGGCGTGATGTGGAGGTTGAAATCTACATACCTCACAGACATACTACAGACCTTAGTTCTCTGAAAGAAAGGGAGACAGTGTGCTTCCCTTGTCTAAGGACTCCATTTCATTCTACCCCTGCCAAAGCCTCCAAAGCAGTGCAGATTAAAATATAAAAAAAAGATTTAAAACATTGGTTTAAAAACCATTAAAAACTTAATTTAAAATCAAGTTTAAAATCTGTTCTAAAAGCCAATCTCAAGAGTCCGAAGCTGAGAACATTGGTATTAAAAATGAACTCCCTGCCTTGCTTGTTAAATTTCTGCTTTCGGGGTTTTTAATATATATATCAGGAACGTGTGGCCTTGGCCGGCTGGATGGTTCAGTGAGTAGGAGAATCTGGCTCTGTGGAGTCAAAGGGTGGGAGTTTGATTCCACGCTATGCCTTCTGGAAGGAAAAACAGCCTCTCCTTTATTGTGGTGGGAGGGTGTGATCCCATAGTCCGTGTGTTGCTTTAGACAAGGCCTTGCTTGGTGTACTCCTTTGCCCTAACCTCTTGGGGTCAGTAAGAACCCACAAGAGACCTTCCGTCGAAAGATGCCAGATTCCGGGCAGGTTTGAACAAGAGACATTGGTTTTTCCTGAATAAGTTGGCCCTGAGCCATTTAGGACTGTGTAGATCAAGCGGCAGTACAGTGAACTGGGCTCAGAAATGATTTAAAAGCCAGCCCTACAGTGGGTTCAAGACTAATATAGTCTGGAAACGCACAAATCGCCCCAAAGTGTGGACTCTGCATTTTGTATTAGGTGTCACTTTAACTGGAGAACTGAAGATGGATGGAGGAAATTGTAATGCTTCCTGTGGGCCCCAAAAGTTCCCAGGAGCATCATTGGGAGAAACCCACTTTGGCATAATTACGTGCCACTGAGTTTTTCCGGAAAAAGAGCATGACTTGATCTGTTTGCCCAGCCCTGTAGCTAGCGGGCTTAGGTTGTTGTGGGAAAAGTCATGCTCATTTCACCCACTCCACTTCACAGGGTGGTTTTGAGAGTAAACTCTGGAGTAAAACGGGCTTTCTTGAATTCCTGACAAGAAAAGCCTTGTAAATGTAACTCATAAATTATATTGGCTCCAGATATCATATGCTGGATTATGGAGAAAACAGGAATATCAGGAACAAGTCTACGTTTCATTGACTACACGAAGGCCTTTGACTGTGTGGACCACAACAAAATGTGGCAAGTATTTAAAGAGATGGGAATTCCGGAACACCTTCTAGGCCTCATGAGAAATCTGTACATGAATCAAGAAGCCACAGTCAGGGCGGAATAAGGAATGACGCAGTGGTTTGGAATAGGAAAAGGCGTAAGACAAGGCTGCATTTTGTCACCCTGCTTATTCAACTTATACACAGAGCACGTAATGCACAATGCAGGGATGTACGAATCACAAGTTGGGATCAAAAGTGCTGGGAAAGGTGGAGGGCAAAAGAAGAAGGGGGCGGCCAAAAATGAGATGGCTAGATGGTATTTGCAGATGCAATGGGCACAGAGCTGGCCGGGCTGAGGAAGATGGTGGAGGACAACTGGGGTGGCTGGAGGGCAATGGGGGTCACAAAGGGTTGGAATCGACAAAACCAAGTTGCCTGCCTGCCTGCCTGGCTTGCTCCCTGGTTTCGGTATCTGGGAGTTTCCACCTTGCCTCCCGGAAGAAAGAAGAGCCAACCTGTGTAGATTTGGGCAAACTGCATAAGAGTTCCCCCCAGGGGAAGGGAATAGTATAACCACTTCTGTGTTTTAGATAAAGGTAAAGGTCACCCTTGCTCAAAAGCCAGTCGTATCCAACTCTAGGGTTTGGTGCTCATCTCTGTTTAGAGCCAAAGAGCCAGCACTGACTGCATCTGCAGATGTTTCTGTGGTTGTGTGGCAGGCATGACTAGACACCAGAGTGCATAGAACACTTACTTTCCTACCAAAGTGGTACCTATTTATCTACTTCCAAATTTCTTGCTTTTGAATTGCTAGGTTAGCAGGAGATGAGACAGAGACAGAAGTTCACTCTGTCATGCAGCACTCAGGTTTCAAACTGCTGACCTGCCATCCTTCCCGTCAAGTTTATTTATCCAATTTCTATAGTTGCCCAACTCAAAATGATTCTGGGTGACTCATAATGTTAAAATCCACAATACAATCTAAAACTTAAAAAACCCATAAGCCCAGTTAAAAGTACTAAAAATTACCACTAAGCAACCATTTATCCCCTAAAAGAGTATTTTTTTTTGTCTTTTCTAAGCTTTTGTGGGGGTTTTTTTGTCAGTGTGGTCAAATCACTGCCTTTGGATCCATTGGGAGACTTGCCCAGTTCTTCTATCGGTCTTGTAGCAACTGTAGCAACAGATAATTTCCATTTTTACCCGAAGCCTGGATTTTACATTACAAGGTAAAATCACAACCTACTCTATCTTTTATATGTCCCCAGATCTTTAATATCTCATAATTCACTGCTTGGTTTCACCAAGTAGGGTGGCATATACGTAAATCAAATGAATCAAATCAAATTCAGGGGTGCCCACACTATAGCTCGTGGCCTGGATCCAGCCCATGGCACTAGTTAATCCGGCCCGTGATGCCCTTGCTGCTCCCAGAAGTGGAAGTAAAACATGCATGCGTGTGTGCATAATGCACCTGCGCATGCACATAATCCTCCCGTAAATGACCCGCGGCTGTTGAAATCAAGCCACGTGAAAGCCCAAAAAGTTAGGGTAACCCTGTCATAATTCAAAGCCATTCCTAGTAGATGCTGTCTTTATCTATCCTATGGAGACATGGTTTTCATTTCTACTACTTACATACAACTCGTGAGTGTCAGGTGGCAGTTAACTAACCTGACTTCCTATAGGGGCCAATGGCTATGGGCAGATTGAGCCCCTTTAGGTGGGGTGAGGGTCCCCCTCAGTGGAGGAAATGCCACTGGAAACTATCCTATTGGGCCCAAGGGCAAAATGAATGGAGGAGGAACTCTGATTCCCAACGGTCATGGAGACAGAAGAGGCCATGCAAGATGGACTGGCAGTGAAGGCGCACCTTGTCCATATCCTCAAGGCTGCGGCGGTCCATTGTAATCCTGGTGTTAAATCCTGCATGTCGCGCTTCACATGTGCCGTGGGTGATGGCTCCAAGATCATAGTGTGTGGGTCACTTCATGGCAAGATGGGATCCACCCTAAACATAGTCGTGCCAGTGGCATTTTTCCTGCTTCAGGGGGAAAATGCATTCTTGTATACGAGATTCAGTTGACAACTTACATATAGATAAGATATGCAAAACTTAAAACGTGTACATTTAAACATTTAAAACCATTTGATTTTTCTCCATTCCAAGTCTGCAAAGTTGGACATGAAATAGTAGCTAAGAGGAGAACGTGAAGAATAATTACACAGAGATGTTTAATTCAGAAATCAGCTGTTCAGCATAAGGGTCCCTATTCATGTAGCAATGGATGTTGAGAGAACGAAGCAAGAGAAGGACCCTCAACATCCTCTGAGCCGATATGAGCCTCAAGTCTGCTGGCTCAGATCCAGGCAGAGCTTTATGGCAAGAACAAACACTCTTGAGGGGTACGCAAGAGCAAAACCAAATTAGAAGGTGGAGGAAGGAGATTGCAAGGCAAGGAACAACATTAAAGGAGGAGGAGATGGCTGAGGAACTCAACCTCCCCTGTGTCACTTGAAAGACCTTGAATAGGCTGAGGGTTGGAGTCCCTAAAAGCAAGACCAACAGGCTCAAGTGGTGGCTGCTGGAGGACAATGACATGCTGTGTGAATGTGGAGAGGTACAGACTCTGACTCATTTGCTGGTCTGCTGATCCTTACCAGAAACATTCACTGATGAGGACTTGGGTTTAGGCAACGACAAAACCAAGAAAGTGACTTCATTTTGGCAGTCCAGGATTTGACCAGGACAAGAAAGAAGAAGAATGTCTTGACTTTTCTTTTCAATAAATGAATAGCTGTTACAAATTATTGTGCTTCTTCTCAATTTCCTTGCAAAGAAACATTGGGGGGAAAGTATTTTTGCTTTGACTTTAGAGGACAAAATAAATTGGATTTCCTGACTTTAAAGTGTCAGCTCTTTTGGGAAAGGACCACATATCTTTATATGGGGAAATAAACTTTTTTTCCAGAGAAGAGGCTGCTAGAAGATGGATACCTTTCCCCATCTCTCTGTATGAGGCCACTTCTGCCATCTTGGTGAAATTTTCTCCAGGTTGTAAAGGCATTGTAAGAGATGTGGCTTTTAAAATAATAAGATGCATTCTTTGCATCTTTTTGGGGCCTGGGGTTTCCTGTTGAAAGCGAGAAAAGGGGGGGGGGAACAGCTCAATAAACCTCCATGTCATAAAGGGAGGGCTCTCACTTATGTGCTAAGTGACGGGAGAACTGGGAGAGAAATTAGGTTTTATGAGCCATTCACTCTGGGCAAAGGAAAGTCAGCCAAAGCAGACCAAGGGGATGGAAACAGGATTTGCTGTGAAATTATTGGGGTGCTAGAATTGTCGGGGTGCTAGACTGCAGTCATGAAATAAAAAGATTCTTACTCCTTGGAAAGCAAACTATGGCAAACCTGGGTAGCATAATGAAAAGTCTGCATAGTTAAAATGATGGTCTTCCCAGTAGTAATGTATGGCTGTGAGAGCTGGACCCTAAGGAAGACTGAGTGCAGAAGAACCTTTGAACTGTGGTGTTGGAGACGATATTTCAGAGTCCCCTGGACTGCAAGGAGATCAAGCAGCCCTGACTGCTCCTTGGAAGGACAAATACTGAAGCTCAAGTACTTTGGCCACCTAATGAGAAGAGAGGACTCACTGGAGACGGCCCTGATGCTGGGAAAGATCAAAAACAAAAGAAGGGGGTGGCAATGGATGAGATGGTTAGAAGGCATTGTTAACATGTTGGGTATGGATCAGTGGTGGGCTTCAAAAAAAATTACTACCACACTGTGGGAGTGGCCAACTCTGTGGGAGTGGCCAGGTGACTGGGTGGGCATGGTTAAACTGCTGTATTTTAATGTGAGCTTTTGTGAATTGAGTCCACTTTGTCAGACCATTAGTTAACAATTGCATTGTGATGCTCTAATTTTCCTTTAAAGAGTAACTGCAGTGGAGTAACTGATGGCTCAGCCTCACCTCATTCCGGGTGCCCGGACCCAGCAGCAAGGATGTTAGAGTTGTGTCCGGAATGGGGTGAGAGGAGGCAGGCGGGGCCAGCCAGTTTTACTACCGGTTCTCCCGAACCTGTCTGAACCTGCTGGAGCCCACCACTGCCCATAATATTTTGTGGCAGGGTGAAACGTTGCAGATCTTCTGGAGTGCACAATGACTCAGATCAGGCATGTGCATGTTATATGATGTGCACTAAATTTATGTGATTCAAAAAAAGGCTGGTCAGGGAGAAGGCGATCCGGGACTATTGAAATCCAACTAATTCAGCATCATAATTGTATTTGCCAGAATGAGATTTGAGCAGCCAGAGTCGATGGTCAAATATGGGTAATTGAAATGTGTTCTATATCCTGAGAGAACTTGTGTCTGCAGAGCACCAGAATTAGAAAATATTGTGCAGGTTTTAGTCAATTGTCAATTAGATACGAGCAGGAGCCCAGGACACACAGACATTATTAGACAGAACAATCTACTGAGAGTCCAATGTAAGAAGAGCTTGCTTCTTTCAAGGCACAAAGGTCACCCTTGCTTGAAAGCCAGCTGTGTCTGACTCAAGGGTTTGGTGCTCATCTCCATTTTCAGCCAAAGAACCAGCGCTGTCTGTGTCTGCAGACGTTTCTGTGGTCTTGTGGCAGGCATGACTAGATGCCAGAGAGCGTGGAACACTGTTACCTTTCCTGCCAAGGTTGTACCTCTTTATCTACTTGCAATTTCTTTCAAACTGCTAGGTTGGCAGGAGCTGGTATAGATGATGGGAACTCATTCCATCATGCAGTACTCGGGTCTTGAACTGCTGACCTTCCAGTCTTCAAGTTCAGTGTCTTAACCACTAAGCCACTGCAGACCCAAACTGACCAAGGCACAAACAAATATGCAATTATCAGAACTATCTGCCAATGACAAAGCCAAGGTGGCAGCTTCATTTTGGCTGTTCAACGTTTAATCGAGACACAAAAGAAGGCCAAATTTATTGTCAGGGCTACTCATTTGAGAATATGTTTTATTAATCAGATAGCGGTTCCTGCAAAGGCAATGAATTTAATTGAATACTTCTGAATTTCAAATGATTATTTTATTGTATTATTTTTCTTGTGCATCTCATTTTATTGATATTATACCACCCCACATTTAATCTATTATTGCTATATTTGATGTGATTGTATATTATTCAATCCAATTTATTAGATTTTAACTTGATACGGTCAGCCTACTAATCTACTAACAAAGAATTGGCTTGACTATTATGACATGCTTCATGATGTATGAACAAGATGGCAGCTTCCTTCCAAGGCCGGTCCTACCATTGAACCAGGTAAGGCCACTGGTTCTTTGCCATGCTTTTCTGGTTATTATGCCCATAAACTGGGGGATGGGACCCTAAACTAGACTGTTACACTCAGGAGCAATAGAGCATCGATTGAGCAGGCAGCCTGCTCAGTTTCTCTCCGAAGCAGGGAGAGGGAGGGGATGCACCTTGGGTCTTACCTGTTTCCTTGGAAGGTACTTGGATGAACTTTTAGCCTCGACTCATCTCCCAAGGGAGCAAGGGGCCCCCACCCCCTGGGCACGACAAGGTCTTCTTTCAAACTTCCTTCTCCCCACCTGAAAACCTGCAAAGGCCTCGGAAGGTGGGCCTGTCCGGCCATCACTCATGTGCATGTAAAAAGGAGCAACCAGGGCGTCCCACCCTCCTCAATTGAGATCTTTGTTGCAGCAGAGTCCTGTCACAGCCGCTTCCTGACCTTTGAGCTGTGTAAAATATCTGTGCGTGATTTATGTGGTGAACAAAGCGTGTGTTTGTGGTTTTTAAAGAATAAAGTCATCAGGATTTGCCGTCAGTGTCTGATGGATTTCAGAAGGCTTTGCCCGGAGACCGATCTTGGCCAAAATGGAACGGGGAAGTTTAATAACTCCTGGTCTATAGTGCGACTACGAAAGGACTACGCGCCTTTTACGATGACAGAGAAGAAATTAAAATTGTTAAAGATTTTGTGTGCTTTGGTTCAGCCATTGGTCTAAATCAGAGGTGCCCAAACTTTGTATGCCGCAGGCCTGACCACACCCCTGGACAGCTGAGTGGCCCAGACCACATCCCTTAGAAGTGGAAGTGGGCACATTTATGGCTGTCATAAATGTGACCACTTCCACATTTACGACAACTGCAGGCGCGTTTGCACATGCGTGGACACGTTTTATGGCTGACATAAACACACCTGATTCCACTTCCAGATGTGGTGGAGGCAGTGATAGGCTGGATGGAATGACATCTCAGGCCAGGTCCAAACCAGGTTGGGAACCCCTGGTCTAAATGGAGACTGTGTCCAAGGAATCGGAAGACCCAGACTCAGAAGGGAAGCAATGTGGGCATCTACCAGCCCTTTCTCCTTTTGCCTTCAATCTTTCCCAGCATCAAGGCCTTCTCAAATGAGTCTTCTCTTCTCATTTGGTGGCCAAAGTACTTGAGCTTGAGCTTCAGCATTTGTCCTTCTACAGAGCAGTCAGGGTTGATTTCCTTCAGGATGGACTGGTTCGATCTCCTTGCAGTCCAGGAGACTCTCAAGAGTCTTCTGCAGCACCCACAGTTCAAAGGCGCCTATTCTTCTGCTGCGCTCAGCCTTCCTTAGGGTCCAACTCTCACAGCCATACATGACTACTGGCAAGACTGTCACTTTAACTATTTGGACTTTTGTAGGCAAGATGAACAGCACTGTGGCCCAAACCCGTTATTTTGCCACTTCCAGGAATAAACTTGGCATCTGATCAGGCAACCTCAGAAAGTGCGGTAAGACTGGCCAACCTGGCTTGGAGGGCTGGATAAGCCACACCTGTAGGTGCCATCTAACCTGTTCCTTTAAATTCCTGTTCTAAGGCTGGGGGTGGGGAACTGTTTTAGGAAAGGGCCAAAGCTCATCCTAGCCTCATCCTTCTCTGAACATCAGCCAGATGGCTTCATTCGGTGGGTCTCTCTGAAACTGACAACCCCTAATTATTTCCATTTCCTTTCCTCTTGCTGGTTTGCAGGAGGTCATTTCTCAGACACCGGGGATTAACCTGTGATCATCTATCACAAGGGGGCAAAAGGCACGTGACCCTCTCCTCTTCTTCCTTTGCCAGGTATCGGCAGTTCAGTGGGTCAATATAAAAACGCCCCTTTTCTATTTCTTCTGCACACAACGATCAGTCATGAAAAGTAGGGGCTCCCCACCAGCGGTGGGCACACAAAAAAATTACTACCACACTGTGGGTGTGGTCTGGTGGGCGTAGCCAGGGAGAAAGCCCTGTGTTGCACCCGAATTAGCACTACTTTATTTCAAAACTTGGATGGGCAGAGGAGCCAGCCGGAATTTCTGCTACAGGTTCTGGCAAACTGGTGCGAACCTGCCGATGCCCAGAACTGCTCCCCACCCATGGTCCACAAAGAAAAGTTTTCCTTCTGCTGCAGAAAGCCAACAGATATTTAAAGATATGAATGCCTATTGGAGACCATGATTGAGTTGACTCCCCTTGGGGCGAACCCACCATCTGTTCCTCTGTTGGGAGAATATGGAAGCCCTCTGGGGTAACACTACTATAGGTTTCCTTTGTTCATGATAAGAGCTCAAACATGAAGGCAGTAGTGTTGTTCCCTCAAAATTATTATTCAAAGAGAGGCAGCCATGTGTCATGCAAGCCCAATAAAGCCACCATAATTAAGTGGCCACTTAATAGCCTCACTTACTATGGATTTCCCCTCCCAGTTGTTATAAAGCCACCTATGTAGGTAGTTTTCATGACATCTTTGGCATGGGGAATTTCAGTTCCACCTGCCTCTCGCCCACAAGTATCCTTAGTTGAACAGCGATTTGAACTCTGGTATCACAGGCTGAATAGCATGAAAAATCTCTTAACAGTTACAGCAGTATGACAATGGAACCCACTGACTGTCTCAAGAGGTGGTGAGTGCTCCGGCGCTGGAAGCATTCAACATAGAATTGGACCACCATCTGACAGATGTGCTGATTCTGATCACTGCGTTGAGCAAGGATTTGGACTCGATGGTCTAAAGCAGGGGTGGCTAAATCTTTCAGGCTGCAGTCTGGTCACATGGTTCCTCCCATCGGAAGTAAAATGTGCCTGTGCAAAATGCTGCCATAAATGCACCCACAGCACCCATGGGTGCTTTACAGCAGTTTTGTGCATGCATGTTTTACTCCCACTTCCAGGAGCAGTGATTCTACGAGAGATCTTGGCTATCGTGACCCGCCCAGAGAGTGCACGAAGCACTACAGGGCAGTAAATAAGTGTAATTGCTATTCTCTTCACTACACCACACAAAGCAATGCAATATGATGGCGGCATGGACTTCTCCATACATCTTTTCTCCACACGATGCAGAACTGTAGATGTATCCAACAAAGCCAGCCCCTCTGCTATGTCTCAATAACAAAGATTCCCAACTAACTCAAGTCTGTATTGTTATTTGCCAAGTCAGAACTGGCTAACAGAGTTCTCAAGGTAAGATAATTAAGGTGCATTTTTGGCAGGACCACTTCCCCCAGTGAGTTTCTGTGGCTCAGCAGGGATTCGAATCCAAGGCTCCTGAATCCTAGTCTGTCGGAGGAAGGAGCTCACTGGACAAGGAACATTAGAGGAGGAGGATATGGCTGAGACTCAACCTCCCCTACGTCACTAGGGGGACCCTGAATAGGCTGAGGGTTGGAGTCCATAAATGCAAGACCAACAAGCTCAAGCGGGGGCTGCTGGCAGACAACACAGTGTGGATGTGGAGAGAGACAGAATCCATGCGCTCATTTATTGATCTGCCGATTGCTGCCAGAAATACGCACCGATGAGGACTTAGGTTTGGGCAATGACATAGCCAAGAAAGTGGCTTCATGTTGGCAGTCCAGGGTTTGATCAGGACATGAAAGAAGACAGTCTACCTACTACAATCATATACTGGATATCCTGACACAGGGATAAACCATTGCTGTCAATGATGCTATTTATTCATTTCCTTTCAGAAAGAAAGAGTCATTGAAAATCATAGCTATGCCTTCTTTTTTGCTAGACTAAGGGAAGTTGTGGCATGAATGCAGCAGAAGGGGGTGCTGTCAGGCTGTGGATGTCAGATCAGAACAAGCCTGAACTCTCTTTGGAAGCAAACACACCTAAATGGAGGCTACTAACATGAGGAAGAGCTTTATGCCAAGAACAAACACTCTTGAATGTATTTAATAATAATAATAATAATAATAATAATAATAATAATAATAATAATAATAATAATAATAATAATAATAATAATAATGATAATGATGATGATGATGATGATGATGATGATGATGATGATGATGATGATAAAAATGATAATGATGATGACGACAACAACAAAAACAATAACATTTCATGCCAGAAATTATTCTGGGTTGAAAGGAAAAAAATCCTTTCAACCCATGTCCTCAAGATCTTTTCTCACCAAAATGGTTCCTATTTATATACTTGCAATTTCTTGCCTTCAATCTGCTAGGTTGACAGCTGGGACAGAGACAGGCGCTCAATCCATCATGCAGTACCCAGGTCTCAAACTGCTGACTTGCCGGCCTTCCAGCTAACAAGGCGAGCTTCTTAACCACTGAGCCACCACAGCCCAATGGAGGCTACTGTACTCCAGACACATCAGGAGAAATAAAGAGTGACTTGAAAAGATGATAAGGGTTGGCCAAGCTGAAGGCAGCAGGAAATGAGGAAGACCAATCATTCAATGGATTGACCGGAGAAAGGAAGCCACAGCCCAGAATCTGCAAGAATGACTTTCATTGATCAGGTTGTGTCTCGCCGCCACATTCTGGGTCTGCCTTGTGATCATTCTCCTTCTCTTGTCATGTATTGCTTGTAGAGTATGGAATTCCAAGACATTCTCTCCAAATGGACAAACCAGTGTCCTCTGGTATGTCCAAAGTACAATGGACTCAGCTTAGTCATTTTAGCTTCTAGCAAGAGTTTGGGCTTGACCTTAACATCTATGACTTACTTGTTTTTTTGTGGACTCTTGTATCCATAAAGCTCTCCTCCAACACCGCATTCCAAGTTAGTTAATATTTTGAAATAGTGCAGTTTTATTGTTTCCTAAAAGTGGGCATGCCTCAGCCACTTCCTCACCTTTACCCTACTGCAGCCCTGTTTGCCCAGTCACTCAAGGTTAGAGGATAAACTATGCCTTGGAAGTAAATGTAATACTGTTGAAGCAGTATTACATCAGTGTTCAGGTTCATCTCTGTTTATAGCCAAAGAGCCAGCGCTGTCTGTGTTTCTATGGACATGTGGCAGGCATGCCTAGACACCTTGGGTGCCAAAGTCCACAGGGAAGGGTGATGGCCCCCAAGTACTGTAGATTAAATCCCACTTGAGTCCCATCTTGACGGAGGGCAGTAACTTCATCCATCCTGGCCTGAGGCCGAGGAGTACTTTGCGTGCCAAAAGGGCTCAGGACCAGAAAGTGACTCATGGAACTGGATCAGTGGTACTGTGGGTGTCATGGTACGATGCAGAAGACAAATGGAAGACCACTGCATTATATTCTCCGGACAGTCTTCACGGCTGATCCCCATAATCATCAACAATATTAGGAATTGGATATGACACAAGAAGAAGTAAATAATAACCATCCTGACATATCGGAAACAGTACAAATTCTCCATACCATACTCTACACCATTATTTATTTAGAGCATGGCACTTGTACAGATTGAGTCAACATATAACAAAAGAAAATGTGCCAGTCTTTCCCAACTTTTGGTTTGGGGGCTTTCAATTCCTAGGGCTGATCAGTGCTTTGGGGAGTTGACTTCAGCTTCTGGGAATTGAAGACCAAAAACCACATGTTGGGAAACATTGGTCTACGTTGATCTAATGTATAAATCCCACTGAACCATGAAAAGGATTGCTGTTCCAAGTATCACATCTGAATTACATCATAAAGTTAATTTAGCATAAACTTAATTAAGCTAGATGTTAATTAAGTTTAGGGAATAGGTTAAAGCAATTATCACTGAGAGCAGAAGCTAATATTGGATAATCTTCAACATGCTTTTATTAACCTTATAAAGTGATCATCACCTCTCCAGCTCAAGGAATACTGGTTCCAAAATAAAAGAGACCAAAGGAATGAGAGACAAAAAAACCTGTAAAGACCAACAGAACATATTAATATTTTGGTTCTGTGAACTTTTTAAATAGGCATGCAATTGTTTTTAATGTATGTAGTCCAAGAACATCTAAGACCCAAGAACCACTGGGTTATATAAAAAAAGCAGAGGCAAGTAAGAAGCCAACCTCAGGTTAACACAGAGAGGAACATAACGTTTGCATGACATTTGGTCTCAAGCATTTACTTTTATTAAAAAATGATTTTTACCCTAATAAATGTGTTTGCTTTGTGCTCCTGTACCCACTAAGTGGCTCAAGTGGTTAAGATGCTGACTGGGAGGCGGAAGGTCAGCAGTTCAAAGCTCAACTACTGCATGACGGAATGAGCGCCCATCTCTGTCCCAGCTCCTGCTGCCAACCTAGCAGTTCAAAAGCAAGAAATTGCAAGAAAATAGGGACCACTTTGGTGGGAAGGTAAACAGTGTTCTGTGCACTTTGCTGTCTAGGCATGCCTGCCACATGCCCATAGAAACACAGACAGCGCTGGCTCTTTGGCTATAAACAGAGATGACCCTTCCAAGGCATAGTTTATCCTCTAACCCTGAGTGACTGGGCAAACAGGGCTGCAGTAGGGTAAAGGTGAGGAAGTGGCTGAGGCATGCCCACTTTTAGGAAACAATAAAACTGCACTATTTCAAAATATTAACTAACTTGGAATGCGGTGTTGGAGGAGAGCTTTATGGATACAAGAGTCCACAAAAAAACAAGTAAGTCATAGATGTTAAGGTCAAGCCCAAACTCTTGCTAGAAGCTAAAATGACTAAGCTGAGTCCATTGTACTTTGGACATACCAGAGGACACTGGTTTGTCCATTTGGAGAGAATGTCTTGGAATTCCATACTCTACAAGCAATACATGACAAGAGAAGGAGAATGATCACAAGGCAGACCCAGAATGTGGCGGTGAGACATAAAAATAATACAAGAACACCAAATAACACTGGTGGAGGGTGCAAGACAGAACAAGAACCTTGTATCTCCGTCGACACCTGAAGGGGTAAAAGAGGAGGTAAAGAAGAGGACAGTGGAAACGACAGTAATGCTGGGAAAACTGGAAGTCAGTAAATAAGCAGGAAGACCAAATGATAGTTTCAGTACAGGAAACCATTAATTCAGGGGTTGCTGTAAGCACGAGGTGATGGCACAGAATGCCAGGGTGCTGCTGGTAAGCCAGTTTAGGCCCTAGCATGGGTGATCCTGGTTAAATCAAGAAAACCTAGGTCTCTTCATCCCCTTGGTCCTCCTTCTGGTATCTTTTTATTCAGGAGAGCACAAACACAATCTAATTGATGACTCATATGAAAGGCCTTACCAGGTAACAGAGCATGTGTCTTGTTGGTTTAGGTTACTCATGGCCCGTATGTATATCTATTCAGGGTTGACTGTATAAACCAGGGGTTCCCAACCTAAGGCCTGCAGGCTGGATCCGGCCCATGCTGCCATTTCATGTGACCCCACCCCATCCAAGGGCATTCAAGAAACAAAATGGCCATCCCTTTGAGGCCGTTGGGACAAAATGGCCACATACACACCCCATCGTACAGGCAGGGCAAAATGGCCCTCAAAGCTGACTGAGAGAACGTGACACAACCCCCAGCCTGAAAAGGTTGGGAACCCCTGGTAAAAACTATTCCGTTAAAAACAAACATTTCTTATAGGCATACACTAGCTGTTAAGGCTGAAGCCCCTCGTTCCAGTTAAAAGCCGAGAACATTCTGTGATATCACAGCAGCGAAAGCAACACCCAAATGGGAGGGGAGATGATGAACGAGACTGTTTTCAATTACATGATTGAGAAGTTAAGCCAACAGCTTCTTGACAGTAGACAGACACCTGCTCATTCTTCCTGACATAAACTTTTAAAATAAGACATCCAGAAAGATTTCTCATAGCTATTACTTGAGAATCCTGAAATCATACAGGGTATCAAAGCCTTTCTCCTTATGATGTTTTGCTCAATTACTATAGCTCATGATGCTGAGGTTCCACTAGGGTAGGCCAGTGATGGCCAACATTGGCATTCCAGGTGTGTTTCCTTTCCGCTGCAATCTATATCAAGTGGCTTAATGCTGCTGCTGAAACTTTGTTCGGCTGCTATTCATAGACTTAACCTGCATAATTTTCTTAACTCATTTCTCATGTTTGAACAGAGGACAACTTGCATTTCCTTAAAACTCTTCCTACAATGCCCTGAAACTATTTTCAGCAGTCCTGGTACGCTGAACTCTTACCAGTATCTTTCCCTTTATCAAGCAAGTTGAATCAAAACAGAAAATTGTATTGCTGGACATTATCTCAGCAGTCACAATTCTGGTTGAACCTGATTTTCTGTTTATAGGGTGGGTAAAAGAAATAGCTTGCTTATTTTGGTCAACTCCATGGAGGATTCTGGTGACCATGAAAAAGAGTTTTCATCTAGTCTATGTAGGGAGTACAAAATGTGAGAAGCTCAAACACTGTGACAAGTTTTACTCAGTAAGCGCTTGGTTATTGAGCCTGGTGTGATAGATCAGGAAAAGAACTGAAAAACCCAAGGAATAGTTAAGAGATTTTTATTCTAATAGCTTTAATTACAGTGCTTGTTTGTCGAAATGAAAACTGAAAACAAGTATACAAAACAGTTGATTACTGTGTATTGAAAGCAAATAAAGAATTTTTCCCCCACAACACTAAACAAACCAGTTCTGATAGTTCCTCAAGTTAAAGTTTAAACATCTCCAGCTTCTTCAGTGTTTTATCAAAATACAAAAGAAAAAAAGTTAAGAGGTCTTTCTTAATGGCAAATCTGAACCTTGCAGTATGAGGGATTGTGGCGGGTTTTCACACATATAGATGTGGGATTGTTCCAAAAATGGCATTGAACGCTTCTAGAATGGAACAGAACTCCAAATTCTCATGCTTTTATATTTTCCCCCTAGACACTACCTTGGATGGCTTCAATGGCATTTCCTACTTAAATACAGTCCTTGGCAATGCTAAGAGCTGAAAACATGTTATGGGATGCTGTGCTCTCTGTGGGAAAAAAATTGCCTCCTGGAATAGTTCTAGAGAAAAGTCCAAAACACTTGCGGTTGGGGGGGGGGGGGAGGACAGACCGACCAAATGAAGATGGTGCCTAATAAGATACAAAAGGGAACACAACCCTTCTTGCCCAAAACAGAGAACTAGGGGTTAACAGTGTTTGTTATGCGTGCCAGCTGTACTTTAAGTCTGAAGCTTCGAATGAACTAATTTGGACTTCACAAGGGTTTCTCATGGACATAAAAACACAAAAAGGTTATCAAGCACAGTAAGATCCAGAACGTTACCCACTCTAGCACCTAGAACAGGTTAAACTGCTGGTATGTTTTAGAACTTACGATGGACGTTTTTGTTCAAGTGTTTCAGCTTTCCTTTTATTAAAGAAACTGACATCCCCAGGCTAAAAAACAGCCACCAAATCTGGCCTCCACGCGGACTTTTCAAGCCAAGAGAGATCATATTCAGCTCTAGCATATTAACCAGGTTACTGGCTACTCTTCTCTGAACTCACTTTAAATCCCTTTCCCAGTACTAAACAGCGAGTTGATTTTCTTTATAATAAAAAAAGCTGAGTAATATTGCATAGGAGTACCAGAAACTGTCTCATTGGAAACAAGAACTATTTACATTAAATAAGAAACCTAAACTGTTTTCAGGCTTGGATCTGCCACATGTACAGCATGGTGAAGGACATCCTGTGACAAGAAAAAAAATGAAAACAGCTTCCGGCACTCAATACCACAAAGTAGCATGGTTTGCCACGTTAGAGTAAAGCGAAGGGTGGATAAGGAGGAGGAAATAAGGAGGGGTGGAGAAAAGAGGGAAAAGAGGAGAATTTCAGGGCTTCATTTCTGGTTTCGGAGCTGATTGGACAACCAGTCCAGTCCTTCATAGAGACCGTCCCCACTAGTAGCACAGGTGGCCTGGATGTACCAGTTCCTGTGGCGAAGAGAATGCAGTCCTAGTTTGTCTGTGATTTCTGCTGCATTCATTGCATTCGGAAGGTCCTGAAAATGGAAACAACTTTTAGGAAAAATAATAGTTTCCCTTGATGTAGAGAAACACAGGAAAGACCTACATTACATAATCTAACATTGGCCTAGCAGTAACACTTTCAATATTCCCCTCACCTGCACTTTTTAGACTAGTCAACAACAACAAAACTGAGGGCAGGTATGCTTCAGAATAGCCCTAAAGATTAAAAAAACCCACAGATAATGCCAGCTATCCTAGCCCAATTTCATACAACAAAATACCCTCAAGTACACTAAAGCATATCTGTGCAAAACCTATCCAGAGTCTTCCCAAAAGGACATCTTGGGGAACACACATCCAATCCATGCAGCCTTCTTGCCCTATAAAGGACATCTGAACTATGGGAGATAACTGAAACAACTCAAGATCACCAATTTGGAAGCAGTGAGAAATGCTCTTTACTGCCAATACTGTTAACAGCAAACACTCATTTGGTGGTATGTATGTTTGAGATAGTTAGTTTAAAAAAATCTAAAGAGAATAAAAGTGCTTTTGGCATAAAGCACAAGTCCTCAGAGCAGTCCTAAGTGACAACTGTAACACAGGAAGCACAGGGGACATGCAATTTTGGCTCTGAATGCAGCAAAAATGCCATTTCCAAATCACTGGCTATGCAGAGTAGATGGAACAGTATTTAAAGTTCGTTCTTTCAGCTAGCCAGATTGAGAAAGGACACACCCTCTCTTTGTGCACATGTGCCTGTGTGGGACCTGCACTACTACTGCCCATTCCCACTTACCTGTTTGTTAGCAAATACTAAGAGGACAGCGTCTCGGAGCTCATCTTCTGCCAACATTCTCATCAGTTCTTCACGTGCCTCATTGACTCTCTCTCTGTCATTGCTATCAACCACAAAGATCAAACCTTCAAAGGAAGCAACATACATTAATCAAGACCCAGAATTTTAGTAGTCCAGCTCCCCACTGCAAATCAAAGCAGTAGAGATTTTCAGACTGAACAACTTCTGACATCAGCTAAAGAGACAAATTTTTATCAATGGTTTACAGTGATACCTTGTACAGTATTACGACAGTTCGTACTATGAAAAATTTGTAATATAAAACACAATGCAGAACACACAGTACTACCAGAAGTGGCCACTAGAGGCCACTGTATTCCATGTAATTTATAGGGTAGTGATGGCAAACCTTTTAGAGACCGAGTGCCCAAACTGCAAACCAAAACCCACTTATTTATCCCAAAGTGGTAACACAGCAAAAGGGAAGGAAACACTCCCACTGGGCTCCTGGGCAAAGAGGTGGGGTGAACTCTGTGCTGGGGGAGGGAGGAAGCAATCCCATTGGGCTGCTGGACAGAGGGCACGGCAAACTCTGTGCTGGGGTGACTGCATGGGTGCCGACAGAAAGGGCTCCGAGTGCCACCTTTGGCACGCATGCCATAGGTTTGCCATCATTGTTATAGGGGAACTTGATTTGCATTGCAAAAAAAAAACATTCGTATTATGAGGCATTATTTTCTATGGATTTTCATTCTTTAAGTGAAAATTACAGTAAATGAATCATTTGCAAAACAAGGTACCACTGTACTTTAATATCAGGGTTTAGGATACACATGGTGGTGGGGAAAATATCTCACTGAGCAAAGCTTTAAGTGGGGGGAGCAAGATTTATTGCTATAAGAAGGGTACATCAGCTTTTAATTACTAGAAAGTAACATGGTCTACTATATCCGAAAGAGCTCTGCATCCTATTCACTGTAATTACTGGGTTTAAACCTGTCATATAGTGGCTTAACAGGACTGAACTTGGTGAAAGAGCCACTTATACAATACAAAAATTAGGTGCTGCTTTTAATCAAGTCAAAAGAAATACACAAGCAGTTGTTTTGTGGCCTTAGCTCAAATTGTAAGTACATGTTAACATCAAACTGACTTGAGATAATGGAAGGCATTTCTAGATAAGGTATGAAAAACTGAAATATGAACTCTTAAAACCTGGTATCTTTCAAGGAACAACAAAAAGGTGTTACCATGTGCCAAGTTAAATCAAATCTGCTCAGGTTAGTTCTGTATGCCAAGGTTGTGTCTCTAACTGCCAATGACAACAATCAAGAGTGGAAGCATTTTCACGTAAGTTTGTTGCACAAAGGTATTTCTTCATGTTGTTCTATCTTGGTCATTCCACCAGCACATCCTAAAGCAATGCTAACTGACCAAGTGCCTATGGAAGACTATCATGTATCCTGCATAGGAAAAAAGACATTGCTGCTGAAGCTTCTATCAAGCAACATGCTAGAAATGCTATTTAAATTAGTTCACTCTGAAAGAGTTCTATAGGAGAAAAGTAACCAACTGGGTACTTCAAAACAAGCAGTAAAATACTATACAGAAAGACTTATAATACTATCCTTTCTCTGCATGATACCTAACCTTCTTGTGTATCAGAATGCTTGTGTATCAGTATGGGATGCACATAAAGAGTGTCCTCGAAGATTGTGTTATTTTTGAACCACAATCGGACGTACCATAGGAAACAGTAACCTTGTGTTGGTGGCTAATCTTTCTCACACTAAGTCAGGTGAAAGGAACTGCAGAGTGAACTCACCGAAAGGTGCCTATATTTTGGCAGTTTCATGTATGGCCTAGACATGGAAGAAGTAATTGTTTTAAACAAGAGGTACTGTCCCCTGGGAGATGAGGCTACACTGTATTTGTACTAGATGTGTACTTTTTGACTGTGTGACTAGTCATTTACACACTTGCCAGGAAAAGTCAATGCCTTTTAGGTTTGCTCACAGAAAAGCATGAACAAAATACCTACCAGCACACTAGAAAAAGACCATGATATCAGTTAATTGCAGAAGTAAGAACGAAGTGAATTATTCCTTGTTTATTACTATTAGGCTGTTAGCAGCTGTCTGATAATACATGTGGGACAATTCAGGAGCATAGAAAGCTGTCTTGTAGTGAGGCAAACAGAAAATATATTATGTAAGTGCTGTTGTACATGCCTCAGAAAAAAGTAGGATTCTGTAACTCTAGTTTTTTGTTCACAACAACTGTGACACTACAAGGTAAAGTTGAAGTGAGATATATGTTGCTAATGCCAATCTGCTTGACTGTATCAAAGATGCAACAACTTCCATAAACAAAGTAACATGTCTATGAAAGGATCAGGAGAAATTGAAGGCCAACAGATATTTAGGTGGCCTATAGTTTGCTTAATTTTCCAGGACTTGAAACAACTAACAGACAACTAATGACACTGACACAAGCATAACTGGAATCTGGCACTCATCACCAAAATTTGATCTACAAATTCAAGTGGAAGAGACTATTTTTTCTGACCCAGTTCTATTTTAAACAAACATGTAGCAGGAACTGCTTCATCTTCCAGCAGCACTGTCATTAACTTGGTTAGCAGCTGACAAAGGTTAAGCTGAAAACAAAGGTAAGGGTACAAACTCTGCACAGTTACTGAGAAACCATAGATGCTAAGAAACCACATGCTCCTAGAGTTCTTGGTTGGTGACTGCTCTCACATGGTCTACCTTGAAGTAACTAGTGTATATGAAGGGAATAACTGAAGACATCTGTTTGGGTCATGGCTTTATAATAGCACACACTTTAGCACAGTGGTGACAAACCTATGGCATGCATGCCAGACAGGGCACTTCCAGTCCTCTTTGTTGGCACGCACATCATAACCCCAGCAGATTACGCCCAATGGGAGCGCTTCCTCCCCCCAGCACAGAGTTCACCCTGCCCCTCTGCCCAGCAGCCCAATGGGAGTGACTTTCCCTCCCTCCCCCCTGTATTGGCATTCAGTCTTTAAAAGGTTTGCCACCATTGATTTAGCATGTCCTAAGGAAAACACCTCTATAGAATACAGCAAGAAATTAATGCGACTACAGGAACGAGACATAAACCAGTGGTACTCAAACTTTTTGGTCAGTGGGTCAGTCATATGGTTCAGCAGGCCAATCATGTGGTTCCTCCCACTGGAAGCAGAAGTAAAATACACCTTGCAATCTGTTTTGCAATAGGATGAGAAATTTTAGGCTGTCATTTTCTATGCTTAAACCAGGGGTACTCAAACTATGGTCACAGGCCAGATCCAGCCCCCAACACCAATTCATCCGTCCCACGCCACCCTCGTTTTGTTTCTGCTTCCAGGAGCGATGAGGGCAGTGCAGCCCAGATGAATTGGTGTCGGGGCCCGGATCTGGCTGTAGTTGAGGTACCCCTGCCATAAACCAAATCAGAGCAATGGTATGTCTCATTGGATCCTGCCAAAACCAATTAGACACAGCTCTGCAGAGTTTTATGCAGGTCATTTTCAGCCCTACCCTGAAGTTTCTTGGGACTGAACCTTACATATACGGCATGTACCCTGCCACAAAACTCAAGTTCTTTATGCATCTGGGGAAATAAAAGTAGTAGCATGCTTTCAGAAAAAAATTTGGATGTACTATTATCCATATTATGCTCTCTCTAGTTTCCATATTATGCTCTCTTTAGTTTTCTTTACACCTATAAGCTACTTACTCTGTTTGATAGGGATCTGTGGGATAAAGACGGCTGCTTAGATATGCCCCATCAATACTATCAACACATAACTGACACTTAATGCTTTCGATGTACAGTAATTACAAAATAACTGAAGCAGCTTCATGTATACTGACCAAATTTTTAAACAGATTTTCAGAAAGACAAGAAATGCACCAGAGAGCTTACCTTGTGTATTTTGGAAATAATGGCGCCACAGTGGTCTGATCTTATCCTGGCCACCTACATCCCACACTGTGAAGCTAATGTTCTTGTATTCTACCGTTTCTACATTGAAACCTGAAACAGAAATGGTAGGCAAGAATACAATCAGTTAACAGCTGAAAATTACCTAAATTCAAGTGAAAAAAAAGTTAGTAATTTCAGTTACATGTTCCTTACTAATTATCAGACCCTCGCCAGCCAGCTCTTTGGCAGTGGTGACCAATAAATAGTCTGGTAAATGTCACTGGACTGCCTCCTCAAGATCCTTCCCTTGTGGCTACACTGGCTAGACCAGATGGAAATAACAACCCAGCAACAGCTAGAAGGCTGCTTTTTGCCTCTCCCCATCTCAAAGATAATTATAATCTTATTTCATAAACTAGCCTAAAGTACCTACATTCAAATTTCACACGTTCACCCAGCCAAAAATAGAGAATGAACACCCACCACTCCACACACCGGATTTAATTTTATATTTCTGGTTTCTCTTCACAGTATACAAAGAATTTTGATCACCGGGTGGTTTAAAGGTGCAATCAATAAATAAAATCAAACAGGCATTGTATATTTCAGTGCTGAATAGTCTCCAATCATAACAGTCACCTTTCTAAACATGCAAGCCAAAGCATGCAATATTGTATGTGTTATTTCTGCAACACCCTCTGACTAAAATAATTGCAAGTTGGACCCTTTAAAAAGAGCAAGACAAAACGTAACCACTCCTAAAACATTTTTCTCGAAATATCCTCAGGCAATCTGAGATAAGTACAGGAGTACTGGGGCTTGGAATGGACAAAACATCAAGAATGAAATATTTAGTTGACCATTTCTGACAATTCACTAGAAGAGTAAGTATAGTATCTCATCTTTAAAATGGCAATAAAGTGAATCTAAACCTCAGAATTGAGAACATATTACTTAACTTAAGCAAGTGTTTACATAAATATGCATTCATATAGCAACCACACCAAGTGCAACAGAAAAGATGATGCCAAATGCTCAGCAACTTAATAGCTACACACTCATCATATACAGTAATAACTTGGCTAACGATTGCATCAGATAATGCTGAAATCGGATAATGTTGCAAAATTTTGATATTTTTTGCATCAGATAACGATCTGTTAGCATTATCCGATGCAATTGTTCATAGCATCGGGGGGGCTGGGAAGCTGAACGGGGGCTCCCTGTTTGGCTTCCCAGCCACACCGCAGCAGAAAAAATGGAAGGTTTTTTTTACCCATTTTGGGCTCTCCGGCAGCCCTGCAACCTCCAGGGAGGTTGGGGGACCCGATCTGCGTTGTTCCTAACCTCCCCAGACGCTGTGATCACAGTGTGGGATCTGCGCTTGGGTTGGGGGGTTGAATGGGAATGCACCCGGTTCAACCCCCCACCCAAGCAGCCGATCCCACGCTGCCATCCGCCTGCCTCTTTAGAAAGGGCAGTGGGGATTCCATGAGTGGAATCCCCACTGCCCTTTCCAAAGAGGCAGGCGGATCGCCACCCTGTTCCCTTTCCTCTTCGGAAAGGGAACAGGGCTTTTAAAAATGTTGTGCGATCAATGCATCGCACAATGTTAAAAACCGGATAACGAGACTTGTGGAACCAAGTCTCATCGCTATCTGAGGCACTAGTATATATGTAAACTAACCTCCACAGAAGTACTCCATTGAACAGACTCTACTCCCAAGTCAGTCTGTATAGAAGTACAGTCAAACCTGTAAAGAGGATTTCGCTTAAAGAGTAACTCGTTTAAAGAGCAGAATTTTCTCTGAATGTTTGCTTTGCTTAACAAATAAAACCAACCAAAAACTCGCTTAACAAATAAATCGAAGTGCACAATCCCCCCCACAATTGGTCATTTACAATGGTGTTTCACTTAAAGAGCAATCCTGTGGAACGCATTATGCTCCTTAAGCGAGGTACAACTGTACTGTATTGCCTTTTGATGGTGGGTTTATAAAAGCCATCCTGGAAAATGGTCTTACCTATAGTGGGGATGGTAGTTACTATTTCGCCCAGTTTTAGTTTATACAATATAGTAGTCTTTCCGGCAGCATCCAGCCCAACCATAAGTATACGCATTTCTTTTTTGCCAAAGAGGCCCTTGAAGAGGTTTGCAAAAATATTTCCCATGTTTGTGTCTCGTATTCACACACGGGCCAAGGAAACCTAGAACACAAGAAAGCAAATTTGATGAGCTCTGTACAGCATTAGACAAAATCCTTGGGGGAAAAGTTCCCTGGAACTCAATGAGATTTACTTTCTAGTATGATTATATATACTGTATAGCTAATCTACAGAAATCAAGATTCAATGCAGAATAAAGTTGTAAGAACATAAATAGATTAGAACTAGGAAATTAGTGTTGACAATAGCAGAACCATAATATAAGTTTTTTCTTCTTCACCTGAAATAAACATTAAAATGTCTTACTACTCCACTTGCCCCTGGAAAAAATAAGGGCTGATGTCCTAACTCAGATTTGGAAAGGTCCAGTATAAGCAACTATGCTTCAAGGGCTCCTGAACACACAATTGTCTGAGATTTAGATGGCCAAAATCAGAAAAGTCAGCCGGCCTCGAGGAGCAACACCTGCGGGACCCGGGCGGCGATAAAGACCTCTGCCGCTGCCGCCACCTTCGCTGGTCTCTCTCTCGACCAGCCGGCCTCGAGGAGCAACACCTGCGGGACCCAGGCGGCGATAAAGACCTCCGCCGCCACCTTCGCCAGTCTCTCTCTCGGCCAGCCGGCCTCGAGGAGCAACACCTGCGGGACCCAGGCGGCAGGCAGCCGTGGCCGTCTCTGCCCTCTCCCGCGGACTCGTAGCATCTGTCCGGAGGGTGGGTTTGTAAAGGACCGATGGCAGGAGACTCAGCCAAAAGACGCTGCCCGGCTGTGTGGGTCGCCGCCGCACAGTAACACCAATAGCCGAGATGAGTGGCTGCCTTGGCGTTCAGCCTTGGCGTTTCAGCCTCGGGACTCGTTCCACCTGCCCCCAGGACCGCGCCCTGCTGGGGGGCTTTAAGAGACGCTGTGCGGTGGACGGAGAGGCTTGTTACCTGTCATGGTGCTTTGTTTAATTTTTGTTTAATTCTGTTTCTTTGTGTAATTTGAGTGAGATGTGGAAATTTTTTAACTACTTGATATTGATGTTTATTGAATTTTTTTGTTAGTTTATTGAATTTTTGTTACTGTAATTGATATTTATGTTTTGATACTCTGTAATGTTGATATCGACTATTATGATTTATTGATATGTTGTGTCTAGGAACTTGTAACTGTAATTTTGTATGTGTTGTAAACCGCCGTGAGTTGGCTCTGTCAAGTAGGGCGGTATAGAAATTGAAATATAATAACAATAATAATAAAATTATAGGTATTCATGGTGACAAGCCTGTTTTCACACCAGCAAAATGGGAAGACAACAGATGGAACCAGCCATAGGGTCCTCATCACACACGCCAGTACATTAATTATAACATCCAGCCCTTTGGATTTTGAAGACCCCGATTACAATAAAAGCATCCACTGCTGGCTTAAAAGTAATTAACCCAGTGGTTCCCAACATGGGGTCCACACTCCACAGGGGAACTTCAATTCCCAGAAGCCTACGTCAGTACACTGGCTGATCAGTGCTTTGGGGAATTGGCTTAGGCTTCTGGAAATTGAAGTCCAAAAACCAACGGTTGGGAAACACTGAATTAACCATTAGCATTAGTCTGCCACAGAATTACGAGTAGCTACGAACAATAAAAAGGTTCACTCCAGCCAATTATGTGCTGCCACACAATCATTTCTTCTTAATCTTAAATACAAACATGAGTCAACAGAACTGTCCTCCCACAAATGCAAATTGGAGGTAGTGTTACAACTAGTTTGTTTCAAAGGAATTTATTTTTTTTCCTAAAGCTTGTCTGATTAGACCAACATGAGGAATGAGGAATCAAAGAATCCATACTTTTTGTTGGGTTGCAGGAAAGGAATGGATTAAGAAAAACACAACAAATGGGTTTTGATGGTTTGGGACCTTATTACGCACTGAACTACTGCCTGTATTACCCAGTCTTCCTAGACTACACAGCTACAGATACTAACACTAAGAATGGCAAAAAAAAAATCAACTAAGGAAAAGAGTCTTCTTGGTGGTAGCCCCCCCCCCCCCCCCTTATGGAATGGTTAATCTATGGAGGTACTTCTGGCATCCACTCTTGGTATTTTCTAAAAACTCTTATGCAGAGAAGTCTACCAGGTTATATTTACCTTTCAGTGATTATTACCTGAATCCATAGTTTTAAATAATATGCTGCAGCCTCTGGTTTAAGAGGGTCTGTATCATGTTTGTTACTATTTGTTGTTAAGATTCAGTATAACTGGTCAAGGAAACAATTAATTTCAAGTTTGTTAGCACTTCGGTGTAAAAAATCATGCCATTCATGTTACACCAGGAATAGGATTTTGAGCTGTTTTGTTCATCCAGTTTTATTGTTAAACTTCCTTTTCCTTCAGAAAAAGTGATTATTGTTTTAATTCAAATGAGTGAGCTATAGCTGAAAGATTCCGTTACAGAATGTGTGTTTGTCAAGTCAACTCTAATTTACAGTGACTCTTTCCAGGAATTTCTGGGTAGGGGAATACACAGAAGTGGTTTACCATTCCCTTCTTCTGGAGGTGTCCTGAAACTATGCAACTTGCCCATGGCTATATAAGTTGTCTCTTCTCCAAAGAGGCATAGTGGGGAACTGAACTTCCAACCTCTGGCTCTAAACCACTGAGCTCTCTGAAGGATTATAAAATCTAACCTCATATTATAAATCAGAGCATTCTTTTTTAAAAAAAAGGGTTCATGAGCTCTTTGTTTTGTAGGTAGTGTAGATTATATCGATCTTTCTATCCTCTGTACTCAGACTAGAAGAAAAAAATCACCAATCAGACTGGTCTAATTTATACAAAGATACATACAGTAGAACCCCGCATAACGAAAAAACTCCATTCCACGGAGCTCTTCGTTGTACAGATTTTTTCATTATGAGAAGCACCATTGGCAGTACCCTGCATAATGGGGGGAAAAGTTTGTTAACTGGGGTTCCCACTGAGCGGGTATACCCCAGCTACCAAAAACCCCGCATAACGAAATTTTCCCCCGTTATGCGGGGTACTGCCCTTGCATAGCAAACACTTCATTATGAGAATTTTTTGCTATACGAAGCGTTCATTATGTGGGGTTCCACTGTATTTGTTAACAGTAACATATGGAAACAAGAAATAACAAACTGAGTTTGCGCTATTTTCCAACTTTGCCCTAAATTATTCCTGGAACTTTTCTTTGACATGATACAATATTGGAAATTTTGGAAGCCCCATTAAAGCTTCCTGGATTGCTTGTGAATCCCTTATTACAGTAAAACTCAAATTTATGTACACTTCATTATCCTGTTTAATGCAAATAAATCATTTTATGTAACAGGCTTCCCCAGAATTTCCTTGCATCTTGTAAGTCTAAAATGGCGGTCCCAGCATTTTAAACTGTAAAAGGAGGAAGCTGCAACATGGAAAAGGTAGGCAGATCACTTTGTCATTCCCTTTGTGTTGATTATTTCTTGGATTATTTTTGGTCTGGTCAGGACCGGTTTTTAATTTTTCAATGCATCCTGATGGGGATGCATCGTTTTATGTAAAAACCGTATTAGGTAAAAAGCTACAGAATGGACTTTTTATGTAAAATGGGGTTTTACTGTGCTTGCTATCTTACTTCTATAACAATGTCTGGACAAAGTAAAGTCCTTACCTGTTTCTCTTTGAAAATGGAAGCTTCAGTGGGGCAATTATGGTTTGGATGAAGGAGAATAAGCTAGAATTGCCCAGCACCATTCATTTCTGGACAAGAGATGTCTGATAAACTTGACCTACGCATTGGTAATCTCTAAAATTGTAATACTTTCTATGCATGGTTACCCTTAAAGCTGATACAGAAACTTCAAAAGGGTTCAAAATGTTGCAACCAGACTTAACTTCCCTCCATTAGTTGCCCAGTGTGTTCTGTGGCAGATTGAAGGTTTAATTTTGATTTATAAAGCCCTACACACCTTGTTAAGTTTACCTTGAAAAATGTACAGCTATTCACTTTAAAGTTACCAGGAACAAACACTTAACTACTTTGATTATTTCAAATAGGACCAATTTGGACTACTAATTCACTAGTTGCACACTTCAAACTGGGAAACATCATGAATTGCTGGAGTTTACTGCAGCACACTGAATGTCAACAGTAACCAACAATTCTGCATTTAAACTGCATGCCCAAATTCTTATGATTATTAGCAGAAAGCACTGTCCACATCTGATAATCATGCATCCATGATAATCTATAAACCATATAATTATATTTTGTGAACTCTGTGTCAACTGGAAGTGAACTATGAAAGGTATTTTTAGCCCTAGCGCCAGTGGCTGTTTAGCTTTATTGTTAATATAAAGACTACAACTGACGTGTACTTCTGAATGTCTTAACTCATAACCATGAGTAATTGTTTCTGTCTAATATGACTACTATGAAGTAGAAAAACTAATTTAAACTTATTCAATAATTCACTGCAGCATTTTAAAATCCTTTTTGTAATTTTATGAAGCTATAAATTAACCATAACAAAATGGTGAGACAAGAAGCAGAAAATATGACTATTACACTTTAACTAGGATGGTATAGTTTCTGAGGAAGCAACTGTGTTAGTCTGCCCGATTATTCTGCCAAATTAATGGGGATAGGTGAAAAGAAAATAACAAGATCAAAATGTTGTGCCACTTTAAAGATAAAAGTGTTTCAGCATTATGTTTTTGTAAATCAAAATCCATTTCTTTGTCTGAAGTGGATTTTGACCCACAAAATCTAACACTCAAACTCAGCTGATATTTAAGGTACTGTATCATATTTTAATATTCCCTTTTCCCCCCAACATAGGAAGGTACCATAAGTATTTTTCAGCAACATATTTATGAAAAGTTAATTACGTGTATGATATATGTGAGTTCACTCCCGCCAACAAAAAATGGTTTGGGCACCACTGATTTACACAGTATGCCTTGTGAATATGTCTTTAGCCTTCTTTGATGTTTTCTACTGAACATTCAAATGAATTGTAAAAAACAAAACACAGAATTTCATTGTACAAAGTATTTTCTAACTTGCTTCCCAACATTATTTCAACAGTATGCTATTGATACAACTGTATCATATTTTCCTCTACATACAAGGATACAAGTGTTTGAAGCAGATTTGGGATTACAGTGATGTTGAATGGTTTGCCTTGGATTCGGAATGGATTTTGTTGCTTTTGAGATTGTATCCCATTACTGCTTTCCTCACTCATTTATTGACGAAAAGGGCCACTCCATTTCTTCTAAGGGATTCTTGCCCTCAGTAGCAGATATAATGGTCCTCTGAATTAAATTCACCCATTCCCATCCACTTTAGTTCACTAATTCCCAAGATGTTGATGTTCACTCTTTCCATCTCATGTTTGGCCATGTCCAGATTACCTTGATTCAGGGATCTTACATTCCCGGATCCTATACAATATTGTTATTTATGGCATTGGACTTTTCTTTTATCTTCAAATCCATCCACAACTGAACTTTCTTTCAGCTTTGGCCCAGCCGCTTCACTCTTTTTGGGACTACTTGTACTTGTCCTCCGCTCTTCTCCAGTAGCATGTTGGACACCTGAGAGACTCATCTTCTTGTATCATATTTTTCAGCCTATTGATACTATCCATGAGGTTTTCTTGGCAAGGATTCTGGAGTGAGTTGCCAGTTCCCTGTCCAGTGGGTTGTGCTTAGCCTGAGATCTTCACTGTGGCTGTTTGTCTTGGGTGGCCCTACATGGCATAGCTCATGGACTCATCAAACCACACAAGGCCGCTTTCCACAGCAATGATACTTGTGGGGGAGAAACAGGCCTAGCTGCCCTCTTAAATTGCCCCACTGTACCCCCTCAGTTGGTTGAAGCATTCTCATGCTTCCCATGGGCTTCAGATGAGGAAATAAATCTTGGGGCTCTCTCACGTTTCTCAAAACATCCAGCAAACGAAAACAAATAAAGAGAATACTGTGCTTCAGTTTCTCACTACTGCTTCACTTGTTTGTATTTACAAAGGCCTGAAAATCCTCCAATGCAATGACTTCACATGATGTATTACTTATTAACTATCACAGGGTCCAGCAGAGACTTTCAGATGTCTTCTGCTTATACATGTGCTTCCTTCATTTAGGCTGCAGCCTGATCATTCTGCAATTCCTTCACTACAGCCTCTGCATTTTTGGCACACAAATGGAGATTGCTAGATACAAAATAGTTAGCAATAGTGCATGGCATAAGCATATAATAAAAATATTTATTCCTTTCAGTTGCATCTTAAAAAGTATGCAAGTTAAGCAGGGTAGATAAAAATCAATGTTTCCCGCCAAACATATTTGTTAAGTTTATAGTAAACTAGATTGCACTGGAGAAAAATCACATGATTAAATGTAGGGTTTGGCTAGTGACTTAAATCTGTAGTTAACCTCAGGTTAACTATACAATTGGTAATGAAGTCCAAAGGGAATGCATCTAGACAAACAAACAGCATACATGGTACTATCGTCTGCTGCAAAATACTTTCCAGCTTTAAACTACTTAAATATTAAGCTGCACTGCTTGTTACTCAACTCAGAACAAATCTGCTTTTACACTGTAGTGTGATTATAAAGCACAGGATAAAAGAAACAACACTGTTTAACATTTGGACTGAGAGTCTTATTGGAGTGTAATGAGAATGGAAATCTTAGCAATTCATACATTTCCAAATAATTACTTAAAAATAAGAAAATTGGAATATTGCAAGAATCAAGAACAATGATGAATAATACAAAACCCTGTTAGACATGTGCCAGAACTCCTTAAATACTGAATATGTTATAAAAGTTATTTAACATGATTATGTTATGATTTCAAAATGGCATGGCTCATACTGCAACACTTTCAGCCCTGTAGAAAAGAAATCAGTATAAATTCAATTCCACATTGCATTCCACTAACAGGAATTAATAGTCTGAATATATGAGGCATGGGCAGCATCTTTCTGGTTTGACAAACTGATTGTAAACACAACACCAAAGCTTGGCCCTGCAGACATCAGAGGAAGATCCAATTATGATTACACTTTTTCAGTCATATTGTCTACTTGTCTTTAATAATGTCATGAGAACCATAATTGTTTGCCATGAAGACACCACACACAAACATGAGTAAATAACCTGTAGAAGAGGCCTAGCTATGTCTATTGCGAAGTTTATCTTCAATGGGAATTGTTCCCAGGTAAGTGGACATCAAATGAGAAGAGAGGATTCACTTGAGAAAGACTTGATGCTTGGAAGGGTCGGGCAAAAGAAGAAGGGGACGGCCCAAGATGAGATGGCTAGATGGTATTGTAGAGACAATGGGCACAGAGCTGAGCGATTTGAGGGGGATGGTGGAGGACAGGAATGCCTGGCGGACAGTGGTCCACGGGGTCACAGAGGGTCGGAATCGACTGTGCGACTGAACAACAAACAAAAAGTGAGCACACGATGACAGTATAGCCCTAGAGATTATAATAATAATTTTGTGTCAGAAATTATTCTGGGTTGAAAGGGTTTTTGCTGGAGAAACTCTGGTCAGGCGATGCCCGAATGAAGCTATTTTCATGTCCCCAAGATATTTTTTCCACCAAAGTTGTCCCTATTTATCTACTTGCAATTTCTTGCTTTGAATTGCTAGGTTGGCAGGAACTGGGACAGAGATGGGAGTTTAATCCATCATGCAGTACCTGGCTCTCGAACTGACTTGCCGGGCCTTCCAGCTAACAAAGCGAGTTTCTTAACTACTGAGCCACCACAGTCCCAGTGATTATAAAAGCTAGATCACTGTTACATACTTGTTATCTCAACGTTACTGTATGGCTGTGAAACATGGATCCTCTATCACCAAGACATCAAAAAGCTTGAGCATTTCACCAACATAAGCTAAGGTCCATCTTGAACATCGAGTGGGATGACTGTGTCACCAACATCGTGGTTCTCGAGAAAGCGAATGTAAACAGCATCAAAGCTTTCATCATAGGGTCATGTCCACCATATGGATGGTTCCAGGTTTCCTTGCCAAATATTTTATGAGGAACTTATCTCCGGTAAAAGACCCCACAGAGCTCCTTTGAAGCACTATAAGGACCAGCTGAAACAAACCATGATGGTGTCAGGTATAAACTCACAAACTTGGGAGACAACGTCGAGGATTGGCCACTTTGGCACCAAACCATCTCTGCTGCTACCGATCACTTCAAAGGGGAATGCGTCAGACATGAAGAGGCTAAGTGACAAGCACAGAAGCTTCATCAAGCCCAACCATGCCCCCCCCCATTCAGTGTACTGTGTGTGGTCGCACATTCCATGCCAGGATCGGTTTGCAGAGTCACCAGAGACATATCCATCAGTTGACAAAATGTGTGCTCGGATACAAGTAACAGTCGATGATGACTCTTCACTCATTAAAATAACAAATTTTAGAGTAAAATCTTGCATGTGCCCCAGAAATGATACATTAATTTCATATATTTCCCTTGTAAGACATAACATTTCAAAACATTGGGGGGGGGGGAGTTGGGCATCATACAGCAGGTAGCAAAGTAAACAAGTACCCGTAACTGTTGATTTCTCAGACAACACTACCATTCAATATTACCAAGCAAATGAAGTCAGGATATCTTCCCTAAGCAAACCTTCTGATTTCAAACAGGACATAAGCAGCACTAAACTAGGATATCATATTACACACATACCTGCCTAGCTAGGCCAATTAACAAAATAAGAATTCCTTGAAGTGCTGTCCTCCATCACCAGGCTAAAGGACTTTGCAAAATTCAGATTTAGCTTATAATTTTTGTTATCTTCTTGCAGTGGCCAGCAGACTATTTCAGAATAAATTAGAGAAACTGGTAGGTGTTAAACTCAGTAAAGCTTGTTAATTGTGACAGCTGAAGAAAAACATCCATATTTTCAAAAGCAGAGTATCTTTGGCATCAGGAATCAACAAGTAAACAGCTAACCTGCACAGTCTGTGACCTTTGGTCACTGTTGGAAACAGCACTGAAGAGACAGATCTTTGTCAGACTATAGGAATCAGATACAATTACCCAAGAAATACATTTTATTTGTTTATTACATTTATATCCCATCCATCTGGGATATTTTCCCACTCTGGGCAGCTATCCATATATGGATTAGAAAAGAAAAAGTACTCAGTCCAGTTAATAGTGCTCAGTGCTTATGAATCATGCGAACTAAGCCATCCAATCAGGGATGAATATATTTTGAATTGACTTACTGGTCAACCCAAAAACTATTACCAGAGTCCTACTCTCCTTAGAGGCAGAGTGGAGCCTCCTCTTTGATCTTGTGCCATGACAGTGGACACAACAACACTTTACATTCAGCAAAGAACAAATATCTGTTCTGCCTCTATGTCCTACTACAGTACAGTAATACCTCGGATAACACTAAGACTTGGTTCCACAAGTCTTGGTGTTATCCAATTTTTAGTGTTATTTGATGGATGTTAAAATCCTATGGGATGCATCGGATAACATTAAAGCTACATAGAGATACATTGTAACCGCACAGGCTTTAGCGGTTGTTATCCGATCCATCCCATAGGACCTTAACGTTATTTGATCCAATTCTCCTCCCCAGATTACTTAATGTTATGCGATTTTAGCGTTATCCGAGGTAAATGTTATCTAAGGTATTACTGTATTTCAATTCTGAAAGCATCATAAAGAACTCCAGCTTGTATCTGAACAAAAGATGCAGAAGTCTGTTTGGGAACACCCCAAAAGTAGAGAACCACATATCCTCTGTCTCCTCTCTTCAGTTTTGAGCCAGAGGTGAAAAAGAAATTATTCCAGCTTATTAGGCTGCAAAATAGTCATACCTCGCATAACAAAAAATAATTCGTTCTGTGAGGCTGCTTGTGATGCGAGTTTTTTTCGCATAGCGAACATTCCTATGGGAAAATTCACAGCGAAAAATTTTTTTATGTGAGTTTTCCCCATAGAAATGCTTGTTATGTGAGTTTTCCCATTGGGAAAGTCTGACTCACATAGCAAAAATTTTTCGGTATGCGAGTCAGATCGCTTTTTGAAAAACCTGCCCGTTATGAGAGTTTTTCGCTAAGCAAGTTGCTCATTAAACTAGGTTTGACTGTAGTAGTTTCATAGCTTTTCAGATTTCACTTGTAATTTTTTTAAAATAAATTTTTATTAGGTATTTAAAAAAGAGACAGATACAAGTATAAATAAAATCATAAAGACATAAAAATCGTATTATAAGGTTTCTAAAGTAACAATACTACTATAACAATCATTTCTAAAACATAATATTCTCCAACACTGTTACAATTTACATAATTATTATCACCCTTGTGTTATGTACATTGTCCAGGGAATTCTGTATCCTCACGATTTCCAAAAGTCATTCTGTTCTTGTACAGGGAGTATGCCTTTTTTCTTAATCAATGTATAATCTATAGATGGTTTCCAGATCCTCCAGAAATTATTTTCTTGTATTTTACCTTTTCTGTGATTTAATTCCCAAGTCAGTTTTTCATTGAGAGCCAAATCCCACATTTGCTTATACCAGTCCTGAATACTTATCTTGTGATTATTCTTCCATTTTTTTGCTATACACTGTCTTGCCACTGACAGCATAACAGCCATAAATTCTTTATTGTCCTTGCTTATTTCATATTTATCTACATCCGTTAGCAGAATTATCTCTGACCCCAGTTTGAGTTGCATGTTCAGTATTTTCTTTATCTCATTTTCTATTCTTCCCCAGAAGCTTTTTAAGCACTCACAACTGCACCACATATGCTCATATGTTCCTCTTGCTTTTTTGCATCTCCAACATTTATTAAACTAGGTTTGACTGTAGTAGTTTCATAGCTTTTCAGATTTCACTTGTAAGAACCTGGATTCATCTTGCTGTGCTAAGTAAGATCACTAAATGCTGCAGGAGCATGTTTCTTCAGACAAAGTGGATGATAGATGGATGATCTCTGGCTGATGGATGATCTTTGGTGTGAATGGGACAGAGGTAATACGTCCATCCTGGCTCTTGACCTCTCAGCTGCTTTTGCTACCATTGACCACGGTATTCTTCTGGAACGGCTCTGAGGATTGGGGGGCCCAATCCTCCGAGGAGTGTGGTCCTGGTTTTCATTTCTGAGGGACTGGACCCAGTCGGTGTGGTTGGAGGGTCTTGCCCTAGGCTTCTCCAATACTTGGTGGCACAGGGCTCTCATCTCTTCTATTTAATATCTACATGAAACCTCTGGGTGAAATCACCTGTTCCCACAGGGTGCAGTATCTGCAGATGATACTCAATTATACATCTCAGCCTGTGGTGATCCAAGCAATGCAGCTGAAGTCCTATCCAGGTGTCTGGAGGCTGTTAGGGTCTGGATGGGGGACAACGGGCTACAACTTAATCCTGGCAAGACTGAGTGGCTGTGGGTCAGGGCCTCTGCGTTATCCCAGGAGCTACCATCTTTGGTGCTGGATAGGGCTTTTTTGCCTCAGACAGACCCAGTGCATAACTTGGGGGTCCTCCTGGACTCACGACTCCTGCTCGATGAACAGGCGGTAGTTGTGGCCAGGAGAGCATTTGCACATCTTTGTGTAATCCACCAATTATGCCCAGTCCTGGACTGGGACTCTTTGCTTATGGTCACACATGCTCTGGTCACCTCTAGACTGGATTATTGTAATGTGCTCTACACGGGGCTGCCCTTGACGACCATTTGGAGGCTGCAACTGGTCCAAAATGTGGCTGTCTGCGTGATGATGGGGTGCGGGCATTATGTCTGTGCCTCACCCCTACTGCAGGAGCTGCAATGGTTGCCAATGTGCCTCCGGGTGCAATTCAAGGTACATGGTAGTGGGCCAGGGTACCTAAAAGACTGCATCACCCCAAGGACACCTGTCCGTTCCACTAGAGCAGACCAGAGGGGCTCCTTAAAAGTACCATCAGCAGAGAGGCTCGCCTCTCATGCACCAGAAGGAGGACCTTTTCAGTCTCTGCTCCAGCCCTGTGGAACCTCCTGCCAGCTGAACTCAGTCTCCAGACAGAGCTAATGCCCTCCAGAAAAGAGCTAAAAACCTGGCTGGCAAAGGAGGTGTGGGGCACCAGCAACATGTTAACCTCCCCCCCCCCCTTTTGCTGGTTGATATAGCAAAGGCCGATCTCACTTTCAGCCTGCCTTTTAACTACATTTTAATGAGAGAGGGTGGGGTGGGTAGCTTTTTTTACATGTTTTAATGGATTTTAAAAGCTGTTTTAAGGTTAATTCTATGTATGGTATTGCAAGTCACCCAGTTGCTCGTTGAGTGGGGAGCAATACAAATTTAACCAAATAAATAAATAAAGTCTAAAGTAAGGCGTTAGTGGATGCATAGATGTAAGCCAGGTGTAAAATTGCAACATTTTATTGCATTATCTTAAACAATAACTCCTTTCTCCCAAAACAGAAATAGCTGCACAATATATAGAGCAAGGTTTTTCAACCTAGGGGCTCCAAATGTTCTTGGACTTCAATTCCCAGTAGCCCTGATCAGCAGGTGTGCTGACTTGAGGTTCTGATAACTGATATATAGGAATGATGTGTCAAGCTAAGGACCAATTCAAAAACTCCACAATTATTTCAACAGATAACTTTTATTCTGCTCCTATGGGCCCTGTTTCCAACTAAACCTTATAGATATGTTGAGCCAACATAGCTAATCTGCATGGGAAAAGACAGCAGACAAGCTCAAAAACAAACAATGAAACTGGTTAATTTGTTGACCTATGGAACCTTTAAAACAAAGATATGCCCAACTTTATGTTCCAATGTAATTTGATATTTCCTTGAAAAGATTAGCCTTTGAATTGTAAATGTAAACTATAAGGCCAATAAGACCAGTGCTTATCTTTTGCTAAACTGCAAATGAAGATGAATAATGTTAAAAATGATGTATAGCAGTTTCTCCCCAACACAAGAACATTTCTTCTCCAGTCAGCTATCAAATCCAGAAACCTAAAAGCCACCTTTATACACCAACCACTCTGTACTATTTTCATGGATGAGGTTTACAAAGTTGCTTAGAAGCTGTGGTTCCTGAAGATAAGCAAAAGAAACTGTGGGTCACGGCAGTTCTTGCTCTACAAGATAGAATGGGATGAACTTGCAATGGAATGACAATGGAAATATGGCCTACATGGAGAAGCACCATGTCATTTGTTTGTATAATTTGAAGCAAATTGTCTTCAATGACTTCCATTATGTATAACAGAGAATAACTTCCTTCAACAAGAGACAAAATGACTAAGAATGAGGGAGGAGGCTGAATTTTGGGATAGGTTCAACTACGAGGAAATAGGTGGGACAAAAAAAATCAACATTGTTTTTCCAAAGCTCTTATTGCCAGTAACTAACTTTCCATTCATATGCCTTTCTGCTAGTAAGCAAAACCCCTAGCATGCTAGAGTCTGGGCAATTGACTGGCTGTTTAAGGATAGATTTTTAACAGGAGATGCTAAAAAAAAATCCAATGTACAGTATTATTAAATTAGTTTTACTATTTGTTTTATTACATGTTTACACTCATATTTAACTTTATAATTTTTTAGGACTATCAGTTTTTGTGTTATTCTGGGAGCTGTCCTGGATGCTTGTGTTGGAAAAATGGCAGGATATAAAAGAAATCTATCTAAACAATATTCCAAAGAAGACACAGTTCAACCTTTTAAAATCAAAGCATTCATACAACAGCTGGGAAATTACTAAAAGACAGTTTCATAGGCATGGTTATTTGAATAAAGTAAGTGTTCAATTCAATATGGATAGGTATACACAAGAGGAGAATAAAAAAGGTTGAATGGTTAGGAAATGAATATAACCTCTAATTTGAATTTCCCTAAAATTGACTGTTTCATATTCTGAATACTTTACCCCACAATTCCCCCAAAATTGCACACAAACACTCTCTGAATCTTATATGAGAACACATATTTCCAAGCCCTCCTAAACATCAACCCTAACAAAACCTATGATATGCTGCTTCATTTCATTAAAAAAATTTAAAATCCTAAAAATGCCATTACATTTAGGAGCTGCTTTACTATCAAACACAAGACATTAAAAAGATGATTGTTGACAGAGGATTGGTTGGTACTTGCTTATGGCCAACATAATGTTACTAAGATAAAGTACAAAATATACTATGAAAATACATGTGTAATTCCATGTCCTTTTATTGGAACCTACTGCCCTCATGACATATTGGAGAATCTATCATTTCCACATACTGTATTAGTAAAGTTAGAAGCAATGTCATAAAATATCTTTCAACTGTAATCATATTAGCCAAAAAATGCAAAAGGATGGGAATTTTGCCAGCAGGGTACATCCAGGTGTACCAGAACCAATAAGCCCAAGGCTGCCAATGTCCCACTGTACTTTGGGGTAAAGGGGGTGAGGTGATCGCCAAATGAAATAAGCAGATGTAGCAGAGAAATGTTTTGCTTTACACGACCCCATCCATCGGTGCTTGTCAACATGGAAACATTTACAACTCAAAAATCCTGAAAACTGGATTATAAACCCCTATTTTTTTCTTCCTCTACAAGAGAAGAGGAAGAGCTTTTTTTCTGCCATTTCACACTTGATTCTGCACTTGCGTAACTTTTTGTCCTGTTGACGAAGTCGCTAGTGAATGACTAAGTGATCAAAAATCAGCCTCCCCACCCTGTCGGCTTCAACGGCCAGCCCAAGTCCACATGGGGAGAAACTGAAGGGCGTCCATAGATCCTCAGTCAACCCAAAGTCTGAACTGACATTTCTTTTTCGATGTTTCAGACAAAATAGACAAGCCAACAGGAGCTGCCCCTTCAAACTCCCAGAAAGAACAAAATTAGACACCCAATCATCCCTCCGTTGCAGCTTTTCTTAAAATAGGGGCTGGCGCTATGATGGATCAGAGTGAGGAGTTTTTTAAAAATCCCTTTTAATGTTTCAATTTAGATTTTTTAAAAGTTTTCTTAAACCCCCCCTCCTCCGCCTTTAAAATTTCAATCTACATTTTAAAAAGATTTTTTTTCTTTAAAAAAAAAAACCTCCTGAAACGGCAGTCTCAAAGCCAAACCCCGATGGAGTGGGAAGGTAGGTGGGTGAGATCCTGACCTCCAAGGAGAAGAAACAGAAGGAGCTGTAAGTTAATAAGCCTTGACCAGAAAAAAAAAATGAGGGAACCGGGAGGAAATAATAGACCCGAGGCTGCTTCCTAGGCCCGAGGTGTCAGGAATATTGTAGCTTTGTGGTCGGAATCAGGCATGGCAGGGAGAGGCTGTTTTGAAAAATGGGGGACCTGGTTGAAGCGCCCCCGTATTTCAAGCATTGCTAGGCCTCAAAGCCTTCGCCCCCCCCCCTTTCCTCCCTGAGGCGAGTCCAGTAGGCCGCAATGCGGGCCTGGGCCTTTCCTTTCTGCACCTCCGGCAAGGAGGCGAAGAGGAAGGCTGTGGCGATAAAGGGAGGAGGACGAGCTCCCCGACCTGGGTTAGGCCCAAGCGGCGCCATGGCCGCCAGGCCCGGCCCTCCGTTTCCTCACGGAAACCGCCTCAGAAGGCGACGAAGGTGAGGTGGGGAAAAGGGAGGGTTTTATTACACACCCACCCACCAATAAAAGCCATCCCGGAGGGGGGAAAGGGCCTTGGGCGGGCGGCGCCTCCGTTAACCGCGTTCTCCTTCTTACCGGAGGGAGCTGCTGTTCCTGCCGCCGCTCTTGCTGCTTCTCGCCCCGCCTGGCTCTCCTTCTTCTCTTCCCCCCCCTCCCCTCCTTCCCGTCCCTTCTTCGCCTTCCCTCACGGATGCCAGGCACACAAGATGGCGGCTCCCGGCGGCCACGTCAGTGCCAGCGGCCTCGCAAAGCACGACGGGTAGCCCTCCCTTTTCTCCCCCCCTCCCTCCGCCCCTTTTTTTTTTTTACCTTACCAAAGGGAAAAGCTCGGGGAGGATCCAAAAGAGGGCGTGAAAGAGGAGGGAGGGAGTGGGCGGGGCTTCAAGACGAGGCGACTCTGTTCCGAAGAGGGGGGGGAAGAGTGGCGCCTGCGCACAAAGAAAAGGGCAGGGCTGGGCTGGGCTCACCGAAGCCGGCTTTGTTGCAAGGCGGGGGTGGTGTGGGGTTAAGGAGGGAGAAGAAAGAGACCGCCTCGACGCATGCGCACTCGGGCGATACCCGCCTCGCGCTGTTGAGTGCTGTTACGGAATGCGGGCGGGGCTAGAGAGGGGAGAGATAAGTGCGCGCGCGCCCCCCCCTCCGAATGGCGGTTAGTAGTCGGGAGCGCGCGCCCATCGAACGACGACGGTTGGCCCCGCCCCCCTTCCTCGCGCTTTTTTCCAGAAATTGAACTGAGGAAGGGGCGGGGCCTCCCAAAAGGGCGGGGCTTATTTATTTTGTCAAATTTATATTATATTTATATTATAAATGTGGTTTTTATATACTACACCAGCGGTGCCCAAACTTTTTTGGCTGTGGGCCAATCATGTGGTTCAGGGAGCCAGTCACTAAGGGCCGGGGGCCGGGTGTGGCCCCCGACACCAATTCACCCGGCCCGCGAAGCCCTCGTCGCTCCTGGAAGCGGAAGCAAAACGCGCCCGTACGGGCGCGTTTTACTTCCGCTTCCAGGAGCGACGAGGGCTTCGCGGGCCGGGTGAATTGGTGTCGGGGGCCACACCCGGCCCCCGGGCCTTAGTTTGGGCACCACTGTACTATACAGTATTAAACCAAAATAAAAGCACTGTAGCACTAACTGCTATACAGTACAGTACTGTACTTTTATTGTTAGCTTTCGTGGATCAAGTCCACTTCTTCAGACAAGGAGTGAAACTTCCAGGCATGGTTTATATATACCAAATGTAGGAGTCTGATGTTGTCTGTCATTCTGCTAGAGCACATCCAGCTTCCCCCTTTAATAACATCAAGACTCCTACATTTGGTATATATAAATATAAACCATGTCTGGAAGTTTCTCTCCTTGTCTGAAGAAGTGAAGTTGATCCACGAAAGCTAACAATAAAAATATAGCAGGTAGTCTTTTAAAGTGCTACAGTGTTTTTATTTTGGTTTATTACTTTTTTGGTTTTGTTTTCTGATAATGCCTGAACCACAGACTAACACGGCTACTATTCCAAAAAATTATATACACTTGTACCTCGCTTAAAGAGCATAATGTGTTCCATGGGATTGCTCTTTAAGCGAGTTTGCTCTTTAAACAAAATACAATTTTTGTTGTTCAGTTGCACATTCGATTCCGACCCTTTGCGATGACTCCATGGACCACTGTCCGCCAGGCACTTCTGTCCTCCACTATCCTCCTCAACTCGCTCAGTTCTGTGCCCATTGTGTCTACAATACCATCTAACCATCTCATTTTTAGCCACCCCCTTTTTCTTTTGCCCTCCACCTTTCCCAGCATCAAGGCTTTCTCAAGCGAATCCTCTCTTCTCATTTGATGTCCAAAGTACTTTAGCTTCATCTTTATTATTTGACCTTCTAAGGAGCAGTTGGGGTTGATTTCTTTTAAGATCGACCTATTTGTTCTCTTCACTGTCCAGGAAACTCTCAAAACTCTCCTCCAGCACCACATCTCAAAGGCATCTATTCTTCTGCGCTCAGGTTTCCTTATGGTCCAGCTCTCACAACCCTACATTGCCACCCGGAATACCATTGCTTTGAATAGACGAATTTTTGTTTGCAATGTGATGTCTCTACTTTTCACTATGGTCCCCAGGTTTCTCATCGCTTGCCTCCCAAGAAACAGTCACCTTTTAATTTCATGGCTGCAATCACCATCTGCAGTGAGTTTTGATCCCAAGAAAGTAAAATCTGTCACTGCTTCTACTTCCTCCCCATCTATTTTCCAGGGACTGATAGGGCCTCTTGCCATTATCTTGGTTTTCTTGATGTTGAGTCTCAAGCCAGCTTTTGCACTTTCTTCTTTCAACCTAATCAGGAGATTTTTCAAGTCCTCCTCACTTTCTGCCATTAGGGTGGTATCATCTGCATATCTCAAATTGTTGATGTTTCTCCCAGCAATTTTGATCCCAAATTGTGATTCCTCCATCCCTGCATTGTGCATTATGTGTTCTGTGTATAAGTTGAATAAGCAGGGTGACAAAATGCAGCCTTGTCTTACTCCTTTTCCTATTCCAAACCACTCTGTCCTTCCGTGTTCTGTCCTAACTGTTGCCTCTTGATTCATGTACAGATTTCTCATGAGGCATATAAAGTGTTCTAGTATTCCCATCTCTTTAATTACTTGCCACATTTTGTTGTGGTCCACACAGTCAAAGCCCTTAGTGTAATCAATGAAACAGAAGTAGACTTGTTTCTGATATTCCTTTGTTTTTTCCATGATCCATGTTGGCAATGAAGTCTCTAGTCCCCCTGCTTCTTCTGAACCCTGCCTGCACTTCTGGTAATTCTCTCTCCACATGCTGTTGCAGTCTATCCTGTACAGTATTATCTTGAGCATCACCTGAGATGAGCGCAATTGTTCGATAATTTGAACATCCTTTGGCATTACCCTTTTTGGGGATTGGAACATATACTGATCTTTTCCAGTCCTGTGGCCATTGTTGTGTTTTCCAAATCTGCTGGCATATAGAATGTAATAATTTGATTCCATCATCTTTTAGGGCTTTGAAAAGTTCGACTTGGATACCATCATCTCCACTGGCTTTGTTGTTTGCAATGCTTTTTAAGGCCTTTCTGTCTTCACTCTCTAGGATGTCTGGCTCAAGTTCAATTTCCTCATCATTGTTATTATCAGGAGTGTTGAGGTCCTTTTTGTAGAATTCCTCTGTGTACTCTTTCCATCTTTTCTTAATCTCTTCTGCATCAGCTGCTAATTCCTTGCGGTCTTTGTCCCTTATCAAGGTCATTTTTGCTTTAAACGTTCCCTTGATTTCCCCAATTTTTGGAAAAGATCTCTAGTCCTGCCTTTTGTGTTGTTTTCTTCTATTTCTTTGCACTGTTCATTCAGGTAGGTTTCTTTATCTTTCCTTGCTTTTCTTTGAAATTCTGTATTCAAGTGGTTGTATTTTTTTCCTTTCTCCTTTGCCTTTTGTGTCCCTTCTTTCCTCTGCTATTTTAAGAGCCTCATCGGACACCATTGTAAGTGACTAATTGTGACTTCTGGTGGGGGGGGGGATTGTGAACCCCAATTTATTTGTTAAGCAAGTTTTGGGTTGGTTTTATTTGTTAAGTGAAGTGAACTTTCAGAGAAAATTCTACTCTTTAAACGAGTTACTCTTTAAGCGAGGCACTCTTTATGTGAGGTTTGACTGTACAATATATTTCTGGCACTTTAATAAATACTAATTTTTCTGCAATATGGGCTGGATCTGGCCCCAACACAAATTCATTCAGCCTGCAATACTCTTGTCACTCCTGGAAGTGGAAGTAAAACATGCCTGTTTTACTTCAATTTCTGGTAGCAATGAGGGCATCATGGGCTGGATGAATTGGTGTTGGCTGGATCTCCGGCCCAGGGGGCCACAGCGATGAGCCCCCTGAACCTTGTGACCGGCCCACGGCCCAAACCTTTTGGGCACACCTGTTTTACAACAGGATGTGCTCACACAGTAAGATGTTAAACTCATTAGCCTATGCTCTTGTTTGGCAACTTCACACTTTTAAGATTGAAAAGGGGACATTTAAAACGAATCTGAATAACAATGTATTGATATGCATACTTAGCTGTCATTCTGCTTGATTACTTTTTACCTTGTAAGGTCTTTACCTCTGCATCTGGTATATATAAATCATATCTGGAAATTTCATTCCTTTGTCTGAAGAAGTGGACTTGATCCACAAAAGCTCAGAGTAAAAATATAGCAGCTAGTCTTTAAAGTGCTGCAGTGTTCTTATCCCCCCCCCCCCTGGTTTTTTTCACCTTATGCCTGAACTACAGACTAACATGGCTACTAAAAAAAATATCATGTACTGTGTTGAACTGTGAGCTTTCATGGACCAAGTCCCCTTCACCAGACAAAAGCTCACAGTTAAATACAGAAGTTAGTCTTTAAAAGGTGCCACAACATTTTTAGTCTTTTTCTCTCTCTTCTGTTTTATTTACTCTCAGATATGCTTCCACAGACTAACAGGCTACCACTTCAAACCTATCTCATCTATCTAGAGCCTTTTTAATATATAAATATAGCCTTTGGTTCTATATCAAGGTCAGAGTTAGTACAAGGAACAACATCATCAGGAAACTCACAAGCTATAATGAAATTGTTGAAATGTTAAGTGTGTTAGTCTGTTTCAACCATATCAGAGAGAAAACAAAAAGACAAAAGTTGTGACACTTTAAAAACTAACTTAAATGTATTTAAATGTTAGCTTTCATGGATCAAGTCCACTTTGTCAGACGTAAGAGTGAGGCTTCATGGCATCAATTTATACACATCAGGTACACAGTGATTACCATAACAAACAAGTGGGTTTTTTTTTTTACAACTGGTAATACCTGTTCTTCAGATTAGTTGTGAAGTTCAGATTTGTGCCTTTGTGACCTTGCCTGTCTTCTCAGCAGAGTATGCTGCACCAGTATGGAGCACATCCACACACATGAAACAAGTTGACATCACTGTTAATGAAACAATACACATTGTGACAGGATGCTTCAAACCTACACCAGTTAAGAAAATATACCCTCTTGTTGGTATTGCTCCACCTAATAAGGAGAGGAGTAGCAGCAGACTCTGAGAGAGCTGAGCAAGAGAAGGACCTTCAACATCCTCTGAATGGATGTCAGAGAGTAAACAAAACAAAAGACATAAAACATTGTGGCACCTTAAAGACTAACTCCCTGTATTTTAATGTTAGCTTTCGTGGATCCAGTCCACTTTTGTCAGATATAAGAGTGAGTTTTCATGGTATTAATTTATACATACAGTATCAAGTACAGAGGTACACAATGTTTGGTTGACATAACAGACAGGTTTGCTTCTGAATGGAGATGAGCCTCAAGTCCAGTGGCACAGATCCAGGAAGAGCTTTATGGCAAGAACAAACATTCTTGAGGGTACACAAGACCTTGATTAATGGGCTTGCTTTTCCTACTGTGGATGTGTTTTTAAAGCAGAATTCTAAATCTAAGGTTGACTTACAAAGTCCACCTGGCAGGAGAAGCTAGAAGACAGAAAAGGCCACAGTTCTGCATTGTGGCCTCATCCATTTTAGGACATGACTTGTAAAGTGCCCTATCCAAAGCCCAGTGTGAAATCCTAAAGTTTTAGGACCCAAACCATCTCAGGCGACAGTGACTCTTTCCTGTAGTTTCTGGCTGATACTTGCAAGGACAAAGCACCAATTAGTCCAGCCCAGATTGCCATTGTTGGGTTTGGACATTATTATTATTATTATTATTATTATTATTATTATTATTATTATTATTATTATTATTATTATTATTATTATTATTATTATTATTATTATTATTGTTGTTATTGTTGTTGTTGTTGTTGTTGTTGTTGTTGTTGTTGTTGTTGTTGTTGTTGTTGTTGTTTTTATTATTATTATTATTATTATTATTATTATTATTATTATTATTATTATTATTATTATTATTATTATTATTATTATTATTATTGCATTTATTACCCCGCCCTAATCGGGAGGACCCGACTCTGAGCGGCTTACATCAAGATAAAAATAAAACATAAAACAGTCTACATCAATAAAAATCATCAAAGTTAAAAAAGTCATCAAAAAGACATCCTCTAAGCAAGGGGCTTGGAACCAAAGAAAAGGAAACAGCATTTTAGCTGCAGATATAAGAGAAGGGGGACTTAGCCTCCAGACTTTGGAGCTCTCCAAACATCAGAAGTACTAGAAACATCCCTGCTACCTACCTGGGCTTCCAGATGGCTTGAGGGCATCCATACTAGTTATGCATAGCTTGCTTGTGTTCTTGTTCTTGTTCCCTGCTCTGTCTCTGTTATGGTTTGCTTAGAGAACTGTCTAATAAAGCTTTGTTTCTTCACCTACTGAGTGATTATTGTCCCTGAAATCCTAAAATAACCAGAACCCATCAGACCTGGCCAGCCTATTGGCAAGACATCTACCGCCTTTCAGTTTCAAAGTGGACTTCAAAAATCGTCTTCTGTGTCTAGGCCAGATGTGCAATGGCCAAAATGAAGCCACCTTTTGGTGAGTTCATTCTGTAGTTCCTTTTGCCTGACCTAGTGTGAGCAAAGATGCCACAGAGTACAACATGGTTGTGTCCTCAGTTAAAGTGCCTCTTGGCAGCTGAGTTGCATTTTTCTGTAGAACTTTTTTTTTAGATGACTAAAAGGATGGAATAATGACATTTACACATTATGGGAAGTGGTGGTATGAGTTGTTGGTGTTTGCCATGGTGGGGCATGCAGATTTGCTAACAACTCATAGTATCATCTGAAAATCCTCAAAAGATGCTCAGTTTTAAGTTATTTAACATAAGTTAACACAAACCATGGCTTATTATTTGTATTTTGTATTTGGATTTTGGATTTGTATGCCACTCTATTCACCAAAGTGACTCATTATGTTAGGACTTAGGTAAACTGTTCCAGCTAAATAAGAAATGGAGGTAGGAGAGAAAGAGAGATGGTAAAGACAAAAGATTTGCATGATAAAAGAGAAAAGATAACTGAAAAAAGTTTCCAGATTTCTTTAAAGCACAAGTAATAGTATAATAAATAATTTTGTGTCAGAAATTATTCTGGGTTGAAATTATTTTTGTGAAAGAACCTCTGCTCGTGGAATGCCCAAATGAGGCAAGTATACAATCAAGGACAAGGACAGATATAAAATGAGTGAAAGAAGAAAGTCAAACCCATCTGCAGTTCACAGAGGATTGGATTTGCAGGCTGTTTTTCTTACTAAGATAGGTCTTGATCTACAGTATATTATAAAATCACATTTCCAAGGTTTTCTTCTTTAGCTCTGGAAATCAGACAGAGTTTCTTCTACAAAGAAAGCCACTATAGAGTCATACATACTAGCACCCAACCCACGCAGTAACACACGGAGGAATCTGTTTTGGCGTCTCAGAGAGAAATCCCTCTATATTGCAAAGTATAATTTATGTGGGTTTTATATGTATGGGATTGGTGTCTGAGCACTTCTATTTTATCATCTTACTTTTCAGTTGATAAGTGACACATTCTAGAAAGACTCTTGCCTTAAAACCCTTAATCCCTTATAATATTTAAGGTAAAAAGATCATTTGCCTGGTGTCTCATTTTATGCTGGGGCTTGCATTTCTCATATATATTTTTCTTTGATGTTTGGTTAATGTGGCTTATTTTTTAATTATTTAAAATTCAAAAGCTTGGCATTTCAACATTGGAAGAAGAGGTTTGTGAATATGTATCTTGCCATTTGTACTGTTGAATGCATTAAGTTTGGCTTTTTCAAAGCAGAGAACCAGCGTGAAATATTTTAATATGCATTATATACCAATGGAGATTACCGTCTGTCCTCCTTCCCCCTAAATGGAACAGATTTTACGGTTTAGTAGGCCACTGACATCTTTAACCTTGATGAGTCTATACAAGACTCTGGGAGGAGATTTCTCAATGTCAGCACCAGCAAATGGGATGCTCAGTTGTGGAAAGCTCCTTTTACAGAGCCAGGCTATACAATTCTTGGAGCATAGTTCAAAATGCCGCCTTTGGTTAAATGCATTAGGTTCTGCTGACTTTAGCCAAGAGATAGCCAACATTTCTACTACTGGGGTTGACTTGATCTTCAGACAAATTGGAGGAATATTTCCTCAGCTGTGTCTTCCTACTAGATCAGGGCTGCCCAAACTTTTATAATTTTTTTCTTCATGAAAGTCTTGGAATTTACCCTCGTTCCCCCAATGTGGGAACAAGTGGGCCAGAATTTCCTTAAATATCTCTGTGTTGCCCTATTTTAATCAACATGATCTATGAAAAATGTCTTTTGTTAAAAAATTTGCAGCTGGGGAAATGCATTACTGTATTTTCCTTTGGGAACTGTATTTTACTATTATGTTTCAGTATTACTCAATATCTTTTGACTTCAAGCTACATTCTGTATCAGGTACAAGGTGTTAGTTCTGACTTTTAAAGCCCTAAATGGTTTGGGACCTTCCTACTTGGTGGGGCGCCTATCTCTTAGAACATCATCCCGCATCACATGATCCTCCCAGATGGGTCAGCTTTGGGTACCAATGCCAAAAATGTAAGAAAGGCCATGACTCGGAAAACAGCCTTTTCGGTGGCGGCCCCAACCCTATGGAACTCACCCTTAGGGGAATTACATCAGAACACTTGTTTACTGACATTTAAAAAGCAACTAAAATGCCTTCTGTTTAGGGAGGCATTTGAAAAGGGGTTGTCATCAACCTAGTCTGAAGCTTCTCTCTCAGTGGTGGGCTGCAAAAAATTTTACTACCACACTGTGGGCATGGTCTTGTGAGCATGGCCAGGGGGAAAGCCCTCCGTTGTACCCAAATTAGGACTACTTTATTTCAAAACTTGGATGGGCAGAGGGGGCAGCCAGAATTTTTGCTACCGGTTCTGGCGAACTGGTGTAAACCTGCTGATGCCCACCACTGAATCTCACTCCCCCCCCCCCCGGTGATGTTAATTTATGCCCCGATCTTTTTTTAAAAAATTGTATGATTTTAAGATGTCATTTTATGATTGTGTGAGTTTTAAGATGTTTTTAATATATTGTTGGTAGCCGCCTAGAGTGGGGATGAATCTCCAGATGGACGTGGTATAAGTGGAATTTGTTGTTGTGGTTGTTGAGTAATACTCTAGATTTGTGTTCCATTATTCCTGTCTCAATCTAGCTGTGACAGTCTCCATCTGTGACAGTCTCCATGTTTTTGACAAAGGCAAATCAACAACCATTAGGCACAACGTGATTTTGGATATAATGGAAGATGTTTCATTTAGTTCGATTTCACCAGGCACTTTTAATAACCAAGTAAATCAACTAAATAACAACCCAGGAAACGTTCAAGAGCTTCTTTTTCACCATTGTTACCAACAATGAAGCAGAGATTAATGTGGTTGGTTATAACTATGATGTACTCATTTAAGTGAGAAGAATGTTTTTCTTGGCAGTTCGTTCACACTGCAGAGAAGTTTCTCAGAATCTTCCTGTAAGTTCTGGAATCTCACCACTTTTAATTGGCGCTGACTTGCACACCTCTATATTTAAATTGTTTTGAAAAGGGCTTGCATGTAGGACACTGCTAAATAGCTGAGTGTCAGAGCTTGGGATTCTTAGGTCTAAGCTTTTGTTACTGAAAATAATTAAAGACACTGCAGATATGCTAACCAGGGGTGGCCAGCCTTGGCGCCCCAGGTGTTCTTGGACTTCAATTCCCAGAAGCCCAAGTAAGCACACCTGCTGATAAGGTTTCTGGTAATTAAAGTCCATGAACACCTGGGGCACCAAGGTTGGCCACCCCTGTAACAAATCTACAGTTTAAACTTGTACACTGTCTGTCCTACCACAACGGCATTCTTCCGCACATAGACCATTTAGGACTAGTAGATTTTTGTTGTTGTTCAGTCGCACAGTCAAGTTCAAGTTTGCGAATCCATGGACCACAGCATGCCAGGCTCCTCTGTCATCTGCCATCCTCTCTGGTCCGCCCAGATCTATGCCACCTGAATCAACAATGCCATCTAGCCATCTCATCCTCTGCCTCCCCCTTCTCCTTTTGCTTTCTGTCTTTCCTAGCATCAGGGCTTTTTCCAGTGAGTCCTCTCTTCTCATTTGGTGGCCAAAGTACCTGAGCTTCAGCTTCAGTACTTATCCTTCCAATGAGCAGTCAGGGTTGATTAATAGCGTAGATTACATGTATACTATAAAATTAAGAAAGCACAAAAGGAACCACAATAACTATCTTGAGTAGTGTTTCCTAACCTTAGGGTTTTGACTTCAATTCCCAGAAGCCTAAAGTCAATTCCCCAAAGCACTGGTTAGCCAATGTACTGACTTAGGCTTCTGGGAATTGAAGTTTCACTGTGGGGCATGTGCCCCACACTGGGAACCACTGATCTAGAGCCAGAAAATAGTGTGCTGAGTTGGAAGGCATGAAAAATTGGAGGGGTGTGTGTGTCTTGGCTCAGTCTATGAATCCTGGTTCTAGCTTTTGTAGCTTCTGACACTCCCTCCCGAATTTTCTTGTACTATCATCATGCAGAATTTGGGACAGTTCTTTCTTTTGCACTGCTGCCACCGTTAGCTGCCAGCAAAGCCTTTGGTAATATTGCAATGGGGATTCTGAACAATGAAGTCCAACATAAGAAACTTTTCCCAAGCCCTAGAAGAGTTTCCCTGTGCTTCCCAAGTGCAAATAGAAATGCCAATTAATTGAAGGTGCCCCCCCCTTTTTTTTTTTGCAACAATCTAGTCAACGTTCTCTAAATAAGCCTGAACATTTCAACAGGGCAAACCTTTGAGACACTGCATATTTTTTTCATGCCATCCTAAAATCCTTTTTGAAGTATTTAAGGAGACTAATTGATCGAAAGCAGTGCATTCTCAAAGGGCCTTTAAAAAAAAGCCTACTTCTTAATTAACCAGAACACAGATGAGTTTGTCACAAGCTCTAATTACTTCAGAGTAGCACTGCCTTACATTCCTATTTTAAGACAGTCCCTGTGTGGCTTCACCTCCCCTATATTTCAATTATTCATTTGCATTGACAGCTGATATATGTGCTCTCCTTATCTCCAGGGAAGCAGATCGGCTGTTGTCGTTTGATTTATCCTAGTGGAATGCATTTCAATTACCGTCTTAAGCTTGGGCCCATGATGTGGCTGCGGAGGCAATTTTATGAATCACCCCCTGTTTAATATGCCCAACTCATTTTCTGAAAGCCACTGTGGCAGTCAATCAGCATCTGTAGATACTGGGTATGCATATAGATGCATTTTGCCAGTTCTCAGTGGCAAGAGAAATAGAGAGAGATTATTACTGTTCTTCTCGCTACAGAATTTTGGTTGCAGTTCCAAAGACTTTGGAATGGATAATAGAAATGCGCGGGAGTAGCCATAGAAAAACCATTTTTCTGTTTAACCTGTTCCAAGACAGGGGTGCTCCTGTTGGCGCATTATTGTGCTTGGCCCTGGAGCATGGTGACTTCCCCAGTAGACTTTGGTGAAACCATCCTGCCTAACATCATGCCCTGGGGAACTGGCATGGCAAAACCCCAGGCACCAGAAGGAGGGAGAAGAGGTCCGTTCGTTTTCGTGTCAGAGATTACTCTGGGGTGAAAGGTTTTTGCAGGAGATGCCTGAATGAGGCTCCTTTCGTGTCCCCCCATTGTACAGCTCTCGGGAATCGAACCCCTCATTCCAGTCTCCAAGCCTAGTGCCTTAACCACTAGGAAACCGGGGTAGCTGTAGGAGCAGAAGTGAAAGGCCTGGAGGAATTCCCCATAGAGGAAGCCAGAACTCCAAAGCAAGGCTTTTAGAGGTAAGGGGTCGCTGTTGCTCAAAAGCCAGTCATTTCTGACTCTAGGCTCAGTGCTCATTTCTGTTTATAGCCAAACAGCCAGTGTTGTCTGCATCTGCAGACATTTCCAAGGGTGTGTGGCAGGCATAACTAGACACCAGAGTGCACGGAATGCTGTTTACTTTCCCACCAAAGTGATACCTCATTATCTATCTGTAATTTCTTGTTTTCTAACTGCTAGGTTGGCAGAAGCTGGGACAGAGATGGGAGGTCACTCCATCATGCAGCACTTGAGTCTCAAACTGCTGACCTGCCAACCTTCCAGTCGTCAAGTTCACCATCTTAACCAGTGAGCCCCCGCAGTCCCACTTCTAGAGTAGGAAGGGGCTATTGGAAACCTGGCATATACTGATAACAAAAGATGAATACAAGTCATCCCCCAAATGCAAGGATGGAGCTGGCTGGATAGCTCAGTGGTTTAGGTCTCTGGTTGCAGAGTGAGGAATTGAGAGTTCAGTTCCCCTGGGTGCCTCTTAGGAGACGAGCCAACCTGTGTGTCCTTGGCAAAGCTGCACAGTCCAAGGTTTGAACCAGGGTGGCCAAAGTCCTTTTTTGTTTCGTTGAGGGCCTCCAAAGGACAATCCTCTTTTTGAAGGTCTGTCCTTTCCAAGTCCCTTTAAAAACCATAGAGTCACTGAGTTGGAAGGGGCCTTTTGGGGCCATTGACTCCAGCCTCCTGTTCAATGCAGGAATCCAAACCAAAGCTGATTAGGAATCCAAATCAAAGTTGATCAGACAGACAGGGATCGATCTAAAGTTGGTTGTCCATCTAAAACAGTGGTTCCCACTGTGGGGCCCACGCCCCACCGGGGGACTTCAATTCCCAGAAACCTAAGTCAGTACATTGGCAAATGCTTTGGGGAATTGACAGGTTGGCTCCAAAGTATCCATCTAAGTGTCGGTAGGAGAGCGTTGGGGTCCTGGATTTTACTCATCACCCACAAAGTCAGTAGCAACCCAACTTATTTATTTATTTATTTATTCATTTATTTATACTTGAGTGAGATGTATTCCAACTTCTGTTCAAACCCCAGAAAGCATTTTAAACCATGCATTTGTCAGTATACATTAGAACAGGGGTGCCTAAACTATGGCCCACAGAGCCTAATAATCTGGCCTGCACCGCCCTTGCCGCTCCCGGAAGCAGAAGTTAAATGCACCTGTGAATGCACAAAACACTGCTACAAAGCACCCATGGCTTTTGTAAACGTGTTTATGACAGCTGAGGGTGCATTTACAGCAGCGGTTTGCGCATATGTAGGCATGTTTTACTTCTGCTTCCAGTGGAAGGAATTACATGATCAGCCTGGTCAACCACATGACTGGCCCGCAGCCTGAAACATTTGGGCATCCCTGCATTAGAAGAAGGGATGTTAATCTGTATCTCATTTTGTCCTTCTTTTTGGTGACATATAAGTGGCCACCCTATGCAGAATCATTTCTAGGAATACCATGTAGAGCTTAGTGGCATCTTTTTGCTTCACTTATCATCAGTTTGCATAATGAGCTTTTAAAAAGCAAACATGGCCAAGAAGCCAGAAACATCCACAGCTCTCTGGAGGGAGGCATGTTCAGCTGCTTTGAACCACCAACTTTTCATTGCTTAGGGGAACTGGGAAACCGGAACCCACAGACATATTAACCCATGTGTGTTCAGGATGTATCTGTTCTATTGGAAGGGCAGCCTAATTAATCTCTCGAGTCTTTCTAACAACTCGTTCCATTTGCCTCTCTTCTGATGTCTCTTTGCTCCCGCGGAAGATGCCTGTGGGTGCCTGTTTGAGATGAGGAATTTGGTCCCTGGTACTGCTGGGTGGTTTGTGAGCGGGAGGCTGAGGAAGACACAGGAGGGCTTGTCAGCCTTGGGCCAGCTCCAGAATCAATGGGGATGCCACTCACCCTTCAGCTTATGTTGGGTGATTTATTTCAGGTGGTGCTGGTGACTCCCAGAAGCAGCTCCTGGTAAAGGAGAATAGCCTGCACGTCCCACCTGTAGCTGAAGACACCTGCTGCCCACTGTTAGCTGCTTACTTGCCTAGTAATGGGAAAATCCGTGTGAGCGAGTGACTGAAGAAGATAAGGAGACTGACTAACTCGTAGATTTTAGAACAGTGGTTCCCATCCTTTTCAAGCTGGGGTCCGGGTCACGATCCATCAGTCAGCTTCGGTGGCTGGATGGCCATTTTGTCCCAACAGTTTCAAAGGGGTGGCCATCTTGTTTCTCAAATATACTTGGCAGGGTAGGGGATACGTGAAATGGCACCACAGGCCAGTGGCATCACATAGTGGGGGCAGGGGCACCCCGCCCCGGGCGGCGCCTTGTGGGTTATGGGTGTTTTTGGACTACAGTTCCCAGAAGCCCTAGCGGGAGTGGACGCCTGTGTCCAACAGGGGGTGGCAAATTTGGCTTAAGCCCTGGGCGGTTGAAATCAACACGCTGTTACTGCCACAGGCCAGATCCGGCCCATGGGCCTTAGGTTGGGAAACCCCAGTTTTAGAATTCCAGGATATGGGGTGAAATCCACCAGGAAGTTGCAGCTAGAGTGAATCTATTGAATCTGGGGATTGTGTGAGTCAACTTGTCCAACAGTTGGACCTACTCTTGTCCCACTTTACTCCTGGAGGTCAGCCCCTGTGATGTCCCGGGGAGGCACATTTGCAACACCTTTGTGACATTGCAAGGGATAATACTTCCTGTAACTGCTTTCAAGGGACTGCAGAGGCTCAGTGGTTAAGATGTTGAACTTGATGACTGGAAGGTCAGCAGTTTGAGATCCAAGTGCTGCATGACGAAGTGAGCCTCTGTCTCTGTCCCAGCTCCTGCCAGCCTAGCAGTTCAAAAGCAAGAAATTGCAAGCAGATAAATAGATATCACCTTGGTGGAAAGGTAAGGGCTCTGTGCACTCAGGTGTCTAGTCATGCCTGCCATATGACCACAGAAACGTCTGCAGATGCAGTCAGCACTGGCTCTTTGGCTATAAACAGAGATGAGCACCAAACCTGAGAGTTGGATACGACTAGCTTTTGAGCAAAGGCAACCTTTACCTTTACTAACTGCTTTCAAACAATATGTCTGTAAGTGTATGTTTGTGGATCAAAACTCACTTTGTGGTACCTGACTAAGGGCACCTTGTGATGGGCATGGAGTATGGCTTCTCATTGTCCCCTTGAAAATCACGTTACACCTTGTCTTGCTTCAAATGACAGAACTGGGACATGCACCTCTCTCTCCATTCCTTTGTGTTGTGTTGGTCGTGTGTGAGACCAGTACCCACACACACAGGCACCGGTGCAATGAGGCAGAAAGCCGTGAGGAAGGAGAAGAGATGGCAGCCCAGGCTTTAAAGCAGGAGTCCCCAAACAATGGCCCGTGGCACCTTATAATCCAGCCCATGGTACCTACACCGCTCCCAGAAGCAGAAGTTAAATCCCCATGCACATGCCATAAATGCCTTTGTGGCTGTCGTAAACACATTTACAACAGTTGCGGGTGCATTTACAACAGCATTTTGTGCATACATGGGCGCATTTTACTTCCACTTCCAGAGGGAGGAACTACATTACCGGCCTGCTCAACCATGTGACTGGCCCACTACCCAAAAAGTTTGGGCACCCCTACTTTAAAGCTATTCATGCTCAAACATCAAACTTCTCACCCAACATGACTGGCTTGCAGGTTGGTCTCCCTACCTGGGAACCATCTTTGTGACATATTAAAAACCTTGTGGATAGGGATGCTGAATGCAGAATCAGGATGTCAGAAGAACCCGGCTTTATTTCTACAAGGAAACCTAAACAGTTGTGCCACTGCTGCGAACCAAATTTTTGTATGATTATTTAGCTACTGCTTCATATTTTCTCTTCCACCAGCTTTATATTTTAGAGTTTCGCACAGCAGAGGGCAGCCGAGAGGTGTCACTGATACCTAGATGGAGCTAGAGCAGGAGATACAGTAAGAGAAATCTAGTAAAATTCTAGTAACTATACTTATAGGCAGAAGGACTGCGGTGGCTTATGGTTAAGATGCTGAACTTGATGACTGGAAGGTCGGCAGTTTGAGACCTGAGTGCTGCATAATGGAGTGAGCTCCCATCTCTGTCCCCAGCTCCTGCCAGTCTTGCAGTTCGAAAGCAAGAAATTGCAAGTAGATAAATAAGTACCACTTTGGTGGAAAGGTAAATAGCATTCCATGCACCCCAGTGTCTAGGCATGCCTGTCACATGTCCATGGAAACGTCTGCAGATGCAGACAGTGCTGGCTCTTTAGCTCTCAATAGAGATGAGCACTGAACCCTAGAGCTGGATACGAATGGCTTACGAGCAAGAGCAACCTTTATATATACTTATTGGCATTTCTGCTTTATTTTGGTTGAGGGGGCTGCTATGGCTGCCAGTTAAAGTCAGTAAACACATTAATGCTCATGTAGTGTCTCTAGAAGAGAGAAGCCAACAACCTGGTTGCCATAAAGATTTCTTCTGCAGGACTGAATGTGGCTAAACACTGGAAGAGAGGCAGAAACCTTGGTTGGCCGCCTTGCACCAACACAGGGATCTGCAAACTTGGCTCTCCAGGTGTTCTTGGACTTCAATTACCAGAAGCCCAAGTCAGTATGCCTGCTGATCAGGACTTCTGGGAATTGAAGTCCAAGAACATCTGGGGAGCCAAGTTTGCTGATCCCTGCACCAACAGAACATCTCCAAGTCGGCCAATGACATAAACGAGAGAGAGAGAGAAAGAGAAAGAAGAACTGAAATTTGGTATTGTTTAATTTTTTAGGTGCCAGACAGACAGGTTACACACGTGTATCCTATTCCATGATTACCTTTCCCTTTCTAGAGTGAGTTTAGCTGATTTCCATTACATATCCTAAAACTGTGGATCTACAGACGGCTGCTAAGGATATCGTGGGTTGACCATGTGACTAATGTAGAGGTGTTGTGCTGGATGGATAAAGAACAATAACTCTTTAAGACCATTGAGCAAAGAAAGCTCCAATATCTTGGCCATCGTTGGCGGCTGCTACTCGTATCTGACCATACATTTTTTTTCTTGGAAGTCATTTTCTCTGTTGATGGATGTGTCTCTGGTGATTCAATAAACGGATCCTGGCAGGAAAATGTGACCACACACATTACATTGAAGAGATGGTAGAGGGCATAGTTGGGTTTGAGGAAGCTTCCGTGCTTGTCACTTAGCCTCTTTATGTCTGCGGCGTTCCCCCTCGAGATGATCAGTAGCAGCAGAGATGGTTTGGTGCCAAAGTGGGTGATCTACGGCTGCTGCCTCCCAGGTTTGTGGGTTTATACCTGATACCTTCATGATTTGTTTCAGGCAGTCCTTATAACACTTCAAAGGAGCTCCATGAGGTTCCCCATAAAGAATTTGATGAGGAAACCTGGAACCGTCCATACAGTGGATATGCCCTATCCATCTAAGATGATGGTCTATGATGGAAGCTCCAGTACCTTGGCCATAGACGGATTTCATGGCTGAAGAACCCGAGAGACTGGTGTGGCAGGTCCTTGGAAGAACTGTTCCCAGGAGTTAAGAACAGGAAGACTATCACCATGATGAGAGCCAATATCAGGAATGGATACGGAACCTGAAGAAGAATCCTAAAGATATAACAATGACAACGACAACGATGTGACAGAAATTATTCTGGGTTGAAAAGATTTTTGCTGGAGAAACTCCACTCAAGAGATGCTCGAATGAGGTTCTTTTCATGTCCCCAAGATCTTTTCCCACAGATGTGGTCCCTATTTATCTACTTGCAATTTCTTGCTTTCAATCTACTTGGTTGACAGGAGCTGGAACAGAGACGGGCACTCAATCCGTCATGCAGCACCTGGGTCTTGAACTGCTGACTTGCCAGCTTTCAAGCTAACAAGGTGAGCTTGAGCCACCGCAGCCCCAAAAGCTGCTCCCAAATGATGCCCTGGCATCAGTAAATAAAACAATGAGAGGTATTTCTTTTATTCGTTGGTTACATTTTTTCTTCAGCCTTTTTGGCAACTTACTCAATGTTCTCCTCACATTTTCATTCTTTCAGCCCTCCTGCAAGGTTGGCTAAGTGTGAGAGGCAGCCCCTGGGCCCAAATACTTCTCCATCCCATGCAAGGAGAAAATAGGAAAAGTTATCTTTTCGGACTACCACGGTGGTTAAGCTAACTGGGGATTTCTGGGAGACATGGTCCAAAACAACTTCATTACTTCTCAGGCACTTGCTCAGGTAACCCCCGGATGAGGCTGCTTTCATGTCCCCAAGAGCTGGGACAGAGATGGGTGCACAATCTTACATGCGTACCTGGGTCTTGAACTGCCAACTTGCCAGCCTTCCAGCTAACATGGTGAGCTTTTTAACCACTGAGCAATTTCCCCCACACCGATGAAAACCAAACTAGAAACAATGTGAAAAGTGACCACATTCTATGTGTACCGAGTAAGTTTGGGGCTATTGCTAGTTGTATCTATGCCAGTTGACTGTTCTAAAGCCAACTCCCATGCATGGAGTTTTCTTCGCTCCCTGAATATCTCAGCGGAGGGAAGGGAGGGCTGGAAATGAGAAATTGAACAAAAAATGTAATCCCCTTCTTAAAGTTATTAAAGGGGGAGCAGACAATGCAGATGTGGCTTGGCAAGCCGGCCCAACGCTGTTGCATTCCTGAGCATCTTCTGTTGCCATCTAATTGCCTTTGACCTCCGGTGATGAATGGGGAGTAGCTGGTTGGGTATACAGAGAAGGCAGTCGATTAATATGTCCCATCATGATCCAATTGCCAGCCCCCCCACCCAATGTGGTCAGGCAGCCTCGCATGGCGGTTCTCGTCATGTGATTCCCAAACCCTCTCAGCTTGTGGGAGACCTGCTTTGTTTGGAGGGAGCCTGGGTGGTCTCTCTCGGCCCCAGAAGACTCAAAAGGTTCATCTGAATCATTGCATGGCATTATAACCATAACTGCGGGGAGTTATTCTCTCCAGAATTAAGTCCGTGACCATTGGGGGAAGCATTAAGGTGGGGTTTCTAAATTCCAATTATCTTGGTCTCTTCGACTAAAAAACAGATTAGATCTCGCCGGACAAAGGGATTTTTCTCCCCCTCAGTAACTTTTTTGTCTGGCAGGACTTTCCTGAGTGGAAATGCCCGTGTAACTTACCCCTGGCGTGAGCCCATCTTAACGTTTTCACTAAAACCTTCCATTAATAAGGAAGGGATGAGGCCATGAAAGGGGCAAAGATAAATAAATAACACTGCAAGAGATGCCCATTCAGTTCCTCTCATTAACTGCTCCCAGTGAATGCCGTGGCTGGAAGATGCCTTCGGAACACACAATCCTTGGTTGACCACATTAATGGAGTTGAATGAACCAGAGCTTGTCTTTCAGTTTGTGCCTCAAAAGGGAAGACGTCCTATTCTTCCCCTTCCCCTCTGCTTTTTAAGGTTCCAATGGGCTTCCTTTGCCACCAATCTCAAAACTGTGGTCTTTCTCCCACCTGCCAGCTGCTCACTCCGATTGGGATTCAGAGAAGGGCGTCCAAATGCATCAGGCATCGTTAGCCTTGAGAAAAGGAGGCTGAGAGGGAAGATGATGATTTGTTGTTGTTGTTGTTCAGTCGCATAGTCGATTCCGACCGTTTGCGACCACATGGACTGGGGTGCCCAAACTTTTCAGCCTGTGGACCGGTCACATAGTTCAGGGGTGCACAAACTATGGCCCACAGGCTGGATCTGCCCCCCCAACACCAATTCATCTGTCCCACACCACCCTTATTGCTCCCAGAAGCAGGAGCAAAATGTGCCCGTACACGGGGGGTAGCTTGGGCACCCCTGCCATGGACCACCGCAGGCCAGGCACCCAAATCCTCCACCATCCTGCCCAGCTTTGTGCCCATTGCGTCAACAATGCCATCTAGCCATCTAATTCTCTGCCGTCCCCTTCTTCTTCTGCCCTCCACCTTTTCCAGCATCTAGGCTTTCTCAAGTGAGTCCTCTCTTCTCATTTGATGTCCAAAGTACTTTAACTTCATCGTCAAAGCTTGACCTTTCAAGGAACAGTCGGGTTTGATTTCTTTTAAGATTGACCTATTTTACTTCCACTTCCGGGAGCAACGAGGGTGGCATGGGCCATATAAATTGGTGTCAAGGGCCAGATCTGGCCCATGGGTCATAGTTTGGAGCACCCCTGGTTTAAGCACAGAAAATGGCAGCTTAAAATCTATCTCCTGTTGCAAAACAGATTGCAAGCTGTGTTTTACTTCTACTTCCGGTGGTAGGAACTACATGACTGTCCTGCTGAATCACATGACCGGCCCACAGCCTGAAATTATGGGCATCTTCTGTTGCTCTATTACATCAGAGAAAAGCTGCTGTAATTCACTCATATTCAGGCTTTGGAGACAGGGGGTTTCATGTTGGAGAATGTGGTTTTCAGAGCAGTTTGGCTTCTCTCTTTTTAGGAATGATTCATGGGAGAAATTGCGATGATTTGGCAAACTGCACTCCCCAAATTAAAAATACCTGAAAGAATGTAATCTGATGAGCAAGAAGAAAGAGGAGAGAAAGGCTAATTTGTGCAGATTGGTCTTGTGCTGCTGGCAAACATTAAACCATTAACGGCGTAGAAAAATAAAAGCCTTTTCCCACCTTCGATGCTTGGCTTCTGCTTGAACAATCTTTTTTTTTTTAGCATTAAACTGCAGTGGAAAATTACTGCCTCTGCTTCAGTCGCCCTGGATTTCTGCACAGGTTCGTACCTGCAGTTTTGCAGTTTGTGACTGTGGCATCAAGTCATGAGCTGTATGTGTGGATGAGCTTTCACAGATATGGCAACACAGCAAGGCAATTTGGTAACTCAAGGTGAATGATTGTCCGTCTGAGTCAGCACTCCTGGGCTATAATAACAATATTATGATAATTGTGTGCCCTCAAGTCAAATTTGGCTTTTGATGACCCTTTTTCTAGGCTAGGAGTGCCCAAACTTTTCAGGCTGTGGGCCAGTCACACTGTTCAGCGGGCTGGTCACATAGTTCCTCCCACTGGAAGTGGAAGTAAAATGTGCCTTGCAGTCTGTTTTGCAACAGGATGAGATAGATTTTAGGCTGCCATTTTCTCTGATTAACCCAGGGATGCCCAAACTACAACCCGTGGGCCGTATCTGGCCCCCAATGTCAATTCCATACGTGTGCATTTTACTTCCGCTTCCAGGAGCGACAAGGGCGGCATGTGCTGGATGAATTGGCATTGGGGGCCAGATCTGCCACAGGGCACCCCTGTTCTAGGATATTCTAGGGAAGGAATACACAGAAGTGGTTTCCCATGCCCTTTTTTTTTTTTTTGGGGGGGGGGAGCAAAGACAGCTGTGTGATCTATACACAAAATAAATGCAGGAAGAAGGTGATAGCTTATAGCAAT